>KB696782.1:0-31916 GCA_000349165.1 Anopheles christyi | reverse complement strand
CACAAGGTGAACGCGCATCGTCTGCTGTTGTTACTGCTCTCTGGCTTGATGGGGTTTTTTTTTTTTTTTTTTTTTTTTTCCTTCTCTCCTGCTCCACTATTCCAATTAACGAACGATGTGACTTTATCGCGTTCGCGCGTGTCATACCAGCTTGTCACGTATTCAAATTGTGCCACCTTGTTCCACTACATTGATGCACACACATGTCCTGGGTCTGTTAATCACCAAGAAGCATAAGCCCATCTTGCGCAAAACAGCGAAAGGTGTAGGCATCATGTCGCGTGCTGAAGCTATCCCCCCGAGACCAGCAACCATGTCTTAATGATAGCCAGACGTCGCCGTTTGATAAACAGGATTCACAGAAGAAAAAAAAAACAATCATGTACGCGAACGCGCGATCGAATCCGCTGCCGCCGGTGTTTTGCTTATCATCTCGCTTTTTTTTTTTTTTTGAGCCAACAAGGAAAATAAGGCTGCGAAACACGCGGCTGCTTCCCCGGGAGCTGCTGGTTCCTGCAGCTTTCTCTCCATAATGATTGACAGTTGTGTCACCTCGCTAGGAAGTGACCAGCAGTGGCAGAATGGCATTCCAACGCGGACAAGTTTGTGGTGCGATCGTTTCTATCCTCCTGCCCATCGATCATCTTCGTCAACGACCGTCAGCTGTAATTTTGAATGAATATCCTTATGCCCATAACATATGACACGGTAACGATCGCGACCTTCCGGATGCTCAAGGATGCAAGTCCTGCAGGTAATGAAGGTCCACAGTGGGAGTTCCCGGAACTAGAGATGCACTGCTCGATTTCACCAATGGCAATTATCTGTCGCGAACGTGCAAATGGATCATGCGAATGAATGAACTGAGATGTCTTGCTTCGCAACTGATCAGCAGTTTAATGTTGCCCCTCTCCAGTTCACATGTTCTGCCCCAGTGTCTTATCTTTTATTTGTAACGTTATCACCAGAAGCACCAATTGGTAGCTTCTACCGTTAAAAAAGGAAAGCTTAATAATAATTTGCATTTGCGAGAGGCATTTTTAAGCAGGAGGTAATCGGACGGGAGTGGACAAGGGCGAAAGCAAACTGTAACGACGACGCATATGTAAATGTCCTCCGGGAAGCGGCGGCCGTGGCGTGGACCTGAGTTTTCGGTTGAGGTTCGCGGTGGAGGATGGTCGTTCCGCGCAAGAGCTTCACATTCGTGAGCCCAATTACGCCCGATGCAAGTCTGTTGCCATCATTTCATATCTTTTTGCGGAACCCTTCCCATCTTCTCTCTTCCAGTGGGGCAACTTTGGTCGTAGGGGTTTTGGGTAGATCGCTTGCATATGCAATTAATGCTTTTCCGGTTCGTTTAAACTTTTTGCTCCTTTTCTCCCTTGGAGTGGTAAGTGGCGTGGCGCGGTTTTGTACGCAAGTAGAAATGCATTCCCGTGTGTGTGTGTGTTTGTGTGTGCATACTTCGAACAGCAAAGTTCATGTTGACGACGCAAAAACACTTAACCAGCACACACTTAAGCCCCACAGCAGTGCCAAATGGCAAACAGTAAACGGGTGGAGGGAGATGCGCCAAGGGTATGTCTTAATTCCTAGTTATGTTTCCTTTTTTTCCATCTGGCTCACCACTGGTTCGGGTTGTAGTAAATTCTTTCCAACGCTGCGCTGTGAGACGCGATAGCATTAAAGCAAGACGGAAAGATAACAACAACAAAAAACAATCTCAAACCAACCGTCCAACACACACACACCGAGAACGGTAATTTTACGCTCAATTGGATATGGTGCATCAGCAGTTAGTAGTAGCAGCAGCCCTTTATCGATGGCACGATCATTTTGGCCCCGGTTTCACGCCGCATTTCCTACACTGATGATCGATTCCGACTGCCGATTACACTCGCATGGTTAATGGGCACGTGCAGAAATTAATGTAAAAACAAACATATCTCTATCTGTGCCAACACTGGCTGTTCTGCAAAGAAGAACACCCCAGGGCCAGGGTGTAAGAACGTGCGGCCGCGCGATGCTAATGGTGGATGTCATCGTAACGCCAAGATGCTGCTTCGATACACATGCCCTGCTTGATCGATGGTTAAACGGTGTAAAGACACGTCAGCTAGTGCCGATATAGCGCGCCAAGGTGTGTTGCACGTTCGATGACCGTCTGCAGCAATGAAACGGGACAGGGGGGATAACGGGGACCACTCTCGCGGATGATGAAGGTAGGGGCGAAAACAATTGACTGGCATGCGGTCGAACATGTGCTTTCCAACACTTTGAGACACATTCGACCTAGGCGCGGGGTCCCACATTATTGACCACGCACGAACAGCAGACATGTGTTGACTGGCTGGGCAAAATTATGACATCTTACATTTGCAACAACTTCGCGGAAAACGTATCATCAAGTCGGGCTAATGGTTGTAGCAATTGGTGTCGAATGTAATCGTTGTCCCGGTAGTGAAAGCGCGCAGACCGCACAGAGTTGTCTCGCGAGTGTAAAAGCATGTCCTCGTGACAAAACTGTACAAGCAACGTATCGATCATAGAAGAAATCGTTGGGAAAATGCATTATTTGGTGTTTGTATTTTGGTGAGATCAAAGCCGTAGCATCATACCAATAGTTGAAATTTAAATTCATTTGTGAAAGTCAACCTTATGCTCAATCGACTTTTTTTTTATTACGTCCTAAAGGCTCCTCTCAAGGCCTTCTTCATGGTAATAATCTTAGGTCAGTGTGGGTCAATAAATGATAGGTTTTACTGTGTCCTCAACTGTTGTTTTAGTCCCGGCACTATGCACAACAATGACTTAAATGTTTCATGTTCTTAGGTCAACAAATTATGTCAATCGATTTCACAGTCATTCTTAATTTGACAAGGAATCTTCTTCTTCATGGCTTCAACGACCTAGCAGGCCTTTTAGGGTTAATTTTATCACTGAGTCAATAATTTATGCGAAAAAATTTAACTTTGGAAAGAAAACAATCAAACACAACATTCTTGTCTTGGACGAGAGGTCGAACGATCTACGCAATAATAGTTAACTTTGAATCAAAATATGTAATAATTTTGACTACAATCAAGTGTCAAACTGCTTTAGACAAACACCAGAAAAAAATGTAAAGATCATCTAATGAAACTTTCAAGTTATTCGGTTTTAGAGATTTGGAAGAAATTTTTGGGATCAATTCGATTTAGAAATTTCGAGTAAATGTAGATAATTGTGTAATTATGAGTCTGCACCTTCAATGTTTGTATTGGTATTCTTTTAAGAAAAAAAGGCTTACAAAATGTACAAAACTCCGATCAGCATTCCTGATAATTTTTTTTTTTATTGGAGTCAATCATAATGATTGAAAAGATATAAATATGTTTAAGTGCCTGTAGCTGACAACTTTTGCAAAATAAAACAATTGCTCAAATTTAACTCAAATAAATTAGATCCAGATGATCAATGCATTATTTTTCATATGTTCCCTTTGCAGGACAAATTAAATATTTCAAAAACAAACAATTACAAAGTCAACGATATTTGAATTGTTTGTTTTTATACACTCCACAATCATTGTCTTACAATCAATTTCCACTTTTTTGGCTGCAAATTTGAACATGAGAAATAGGAAGCTCACAAAACAGAAACACACACAATTAAATCCGATTACCAAACACCTGTTTGCTCTTCCAAGCCTTACCAAGCGGCTATAATAGCGCGTTCCAGCCTATAATAGGGTGTTGGTGGTGGTTGCGATTAAAGCATCTTGAATGTTGGACAAATTGTAACAGTTGTAGTCGTTTACAAAAACAAATCCCAAACAAAAAAATGCAATTCAAAACAAAATCGAAACACGGTGTGAAGAACGGTAAAGGGGTAGTGCACACATGAAACGAAACCAGCAAAAAGAAGCCGCACCAAGCCCATCATCAAAGCTCTCGGACCATGCGGCGGGACAATGGTGGCAAACCAGCCAACCCACCTTCCCCATCAGTCTGTTGAAGCGATTTTTAATTATTGCATTTCAAATCGTTGGCGCGGATTGACATCGCTGTACAAAAAACTAAAGCTGCTGTACGTTTAAATTCGATTTTTTGTTGTGCTGCAAAGCTCGATTAAGGCGGCCATCTTAAGCTTCATCGCGTGCCCAACCTCTCTCCACGGCATTGAGGGGTGGCTTTTTTATGAGCGAGCGTGAAAGGAAAGAGGGAGGGTTATTAATAAGTAGATTAAAGCTCAGATTAAACTCTGCACAGCCAGTCTGTATTTGCTCACCCCACTCGAAACGGGTGGGTTGGAGCCATTATTTCTGTCCTTGTTATGCTCTCCCTCCGGTGGTGGTAGAGCAGCGTACGGTTGGTACGTGTACGCGTGTGCAGCATAATTTCGCGAAAGAGAAGACTGATGGAACATTGTTGTGGGGGTTTAATCCACCGCCCCACCGTATATGGACAAGACACAATGCTCACCTGTCTATTGTTGCCAAGTGCAAAAGAGATGGAAGTGTTGGCTCCCTCAATCATAAGACGATGTGGGATGTTGTTGGTGAAGAAAAAGTAACCCTTTTCCAATCGTGTACGCGTTATCAGCGGATAATGCGCTTAATGGTTCGTAGCCACCAGGTTCGCTTAAGTGATGTGAAAATGAGGTGAGTGGCAGAATATGGGTGTTGGTGAAGCCATTTGTATCGCGTTTTTTTACACCAATCCTTTCGATATTACTCCTTCTGTATGCAATGAAATATGGAGAAGAGTAGCGGAGTTCGCATTGGTAGTAGTGTGAAGCAGTTGTTGCAGTAGTGCACCGTGAGCGGCCATTAATCTGCTGCGCCGTTTGCTGAGCTAATCTCGCAACAAATAGGATGGAAGTTAAAGCTTTAGATTATAAAGACAAAAGGTGACTAAAGCCAGTAATGATGTTACAATTCAATCACATCGCTCTTGAAGGATACAACATAATAACAATTTTCAAGAAGAAAATGCTTTCGTTAAAATACAATTTACAATGATAAAAGGGTAATCCACAAAACGAGTAAGTTGAAATCCCCATTATAATATCACAATTTAAATGTTTTAATACTTTCCAGTTGTGATTTTGACCCATCTTTCCTCGTTTGCTTCGTAAGCTCTTGATTTAATTATTTGTAAAGGGTAATGTAAAGTTTTTTTTCCAAAAACTAGTTTAATATTAGCTACCGTAGTGCTTGTTCGCATTGCTACCCTTCTCTCTACCTCTGCTTGTGCCACACTTTGGCAGGACAGCTTTTCTTTAGCTTGTAGTAATACGCATCTGCATGCTGGCATGTTTTGTTTGGTAAATGTACGTAATTTGCCTAAATTCCGCTTACAAACAAAAAGCCTACTCGACCAGACAAAGTTCTTTTTATTAATTCTTCCTTTCCTTTATGCAGAAATCAAGGCACGGAAAAAGCATTCAGGTGAGGAAAAATTTTTACAAGTTACCATAAATAGTGCCACCGATTGCATTTTAACTAATCTTTATTCGCTTCCTGCCTATAGAAAAAGACTCCGGCTTCCTGAGGATTGGTTCCCTGAACGTGCGGGTGAAGAAAACCACCGAAGCCTTCAGCAACTTCCTGGGAGTGGGCACCAACCAACCGCGAATTTCGCCGACAGCGATCAGATCGAGTGCCCCACCGGACACAATGTTTATTGACAAACTGCACAAATCTTGGGGCTCGGCAGATAACATACAGGTAAGTGCCATTTGCCTACAAAGCTCTAATAAGTCTTGTAATCCTTTCTTTCATTCTTTTTCATCCGTTCCTACAGAAGGAAGATTCAGCAATGCCACCGCCAAAGTATGGTCCGGTAAAGAAACGGCGTCAGAAGCGCGACATTGAGTACGATCCGAACAACGATCACTTTAGCCAGAGCGTGCCGACCACACCGAGCCAAATACGGGCACCGGTTGGCTCGCTGTCGGAAAATCCCGATGGTGAATCGATGGGTGATTCCGATTCCGACACGGCCTGCGGATTTGATTCCAACTGGCGGCCAACCTACATCTAAACGTTTATCGTTTCATGCGCTTTACTAGTTGTACATTGCTTTCAAAATGTATACTTGTTCGTAAGAGTGTTTTTTTATGTTGTTGACGCCTTATTTCTAGGGAAGCAAAATTAATAACCAATTAGATATAATCATGAATAAATAAATCACTTACTTGAAGAGCAATATCTCTTTCTAGCCTTGTACTTCGCTTGTTTTATAATATTTCCTGTATAGTCCTGTTTGATTATGCTGGTTGAGCAAGGATAACAAAATAACCTTTAAGCATTGAGTAATTCCATAACCAACAAATTATCCAATACAAGAACCACAACTAGCTAATATTCGAGCAGTTTCAACTCTATTTTAAATAGCCGCTGCATGATTCTGCTTGGCAGGGTTGGCAAATCAATTCATGCAATACGGAATGAGTTGAGATCATATCCTTTTCTCACTTTATGATAGTTTTTAGGCAAAGTAAAAGTTTCTCTAGCACACTATCTATTTATAATTAAATTCCTTCAATGCTGATATTTCCTTTTTATCTAAAAAATCAATCCTATGGTTGAAAATTAATTAAATTAAATAATGAACCAAAAACTAGACATCCTATACCTAGCAGTTATAGGTTACCTTTAGGCTGAATAACTACGGTAGTAAATAATTGGTTGATTTTATTTCTCAAGAACGTAAAATGCAAAAAAAAACACAAAGTTTTTATTTGTCTTACACATTAGTTCGGGTCATGAGGAAAGGGACCGGCTGCAGTGAGGAAGAAAGCGCAGACGGAGCATACCCGAAAATACACCAATAATATTTCACATGACGAATGCAACGAAACAAACTCCCTTTCTTGCCTTTTCAACTATTGTTTTATCTACTTTGGCTTCTGTTATAGCCACGCACACAAGCTGTACTAGCCTAACAATTGAACTAATATAGCCACACTTCCAAAAGCACCTGTGTTTTTCTGATTCCGATCCACTGCTGATCGGAGAAAACTGCTTCAAAAATATTTAAAATCTTTTGTTAACTTGAATCTATATAGTTTTTTCACCAGGCCAACGATGACAGGCCGAAAAGCTGAGGATTGTATATCACCCCAGCTCACCTCTATACATCTTGTTGTTTACACATGCGGCCTTAAATCAAAACAAAAAACACGTTGTCCAAGCGAGCCGTATTCTTGTACAGGGACATTTTGTGAACACTTCAATTAAAAAAATGGGCCGCAAGGATAAGAACAAGAAAAAGGGACTAGGAGCCGAAAAAACTTCTATGAAAACGGATAAAAAGCTTGTAGCAAAGCAAAAAAAGCTTCTAGCCAAGCTTGGTGAGGTAAGAAGTCTGCATGCACGGCTGCCACTCCAAAGAGCTCTAACAAGGGTGATCGATACAATATTATCCCTTTTTCAATTGCAGGAAGACATCGAAAACATTGTTGCCAAGTACGAAACGAAGGACACGAAATCATCCGACCTAACTGAAATCGTTTGTCCCCCGCCAACGGCCCGCGTAAACGTTGGTATCTGTGCGCATCCGGCCGATCGGGAGGAAATTTTCATCCATGGCGGAGAATTTTTCAATGGTCAAAAAACAGACATCTACGGCGACTTTTACTCGTACAACGTGACCAAGAATGAGTGGAAAACGCTCAAATCTTCTATCTGTCCAGCACCGCGTAGTGGTCACCAGATGGTATCGGTCGCGACAGACGGTGGTCAGATCTGGCTGTTCGGGGGTGAATATGCTTCACCCTCCCAGAGTCAGTTCTATCACTTCAAGGACCTGTGGGTGTACCGGATGGCGAAGAAGCAGTGGGAAAAACTGAACGCTCCAAACGGACCGTGCGCTCGCAGTGGCCATCGGATGGTGGTTACGCGCAAAAAACTCTTCGTGTTTGGCGGTTTCCACGACAACAACGCCTCCTACCGGTACTTTAACGATATGTATGCTTTCTCGCTAGAGAATTACACCTGGACTAAGGTAGAAGCTGCCGGCACGGTACCTCCTCCACGTTCCGGTTGCTGCATGGTGGCGAATGCCGACGGAAAAATCCTCATCTGGGGTGGATACTCGAAGACTAGCGTGAAGAAGGAAATCGATCGAGGCACAACCCACACGGACATGTTTGCCCTAGTAGCGGACAAGCAGCAGGACGGTAAGGGAGCATCAGCAGGGCAATCGAATTACAAATGGACCAGCATTAAACCTAGCGGTAAAAAGCCGGCACCACGCAGCGGAATGGCGGTCGCAATTGCACCGAACGGCAAAGCGTACGCGTTCGGTGGTGTTATGGACACGGAGGAGGATGAGGAGGATGTACGGGGAATGTTTAGCAACGAGCTGCATGCACTTGATACCGGTGCTTGTACCTGGCGTAAGCTAGAGTTGGCGGCAAAGGCCCGAAAAAACACCCCCAAGGTGGCCGATGTGGATATGAACGAGGAAGAAAAGGAAAAACAGCGTGCGGCTAAAATCGTCTCGGATGATGGAGTTTTCACGATGACCGTCGGTGGTAGCGGTAGTAGTGCATCGAAGGGAACAAGCAAGGGAGAGGAAGGTGATGCCGGAATACTTGATCTCGGTGGACCTTCGCCTAGAATGAACGCAGCTCTCGTTGTTTGCAAAGGGCAACTGTACGTGTACGGTGGATTGTACGAATCCGGTTCCAGACAATTCACATTGAGCGATCTGTACTCCCTTGGTAATAGTTTTTTTTTGTTTTGTTTATCAGCTCCGTGCATGAGGTTTTCTATTTTAATCTACAATAACCTTTTCCTTTTCAGACCTGCATAAGCTGGATGTGTGGAAAACGTTGATTGGCAACAGCTTAAATACGAGCGAATGGCTTGGCTCCGACAGTGAAGGAGACTCTTCAGATGATGATGATGATGAAAATGAAGATGATGACGACGATGATGACTCTGACGATGATGATAGCTCCGAGGACGACTCGTCGGGAATGGAAACAGAGTAAGCGGCGCGTGTTCCGCGCCGGAGTGGCGGATGCGGCAGTATGTAATAATAAAAACAAAAATTATATGGTTAATCATTACCTACATCATAAAATGTTTTGTGTAAAAATATACAACGTCCGTTACAATCAAAGATCAATATAATACGAATGATTGCATTATTTTTCTACTTATGAACTCGTGAGAGAGTGAGCGAAATAAGATTTCATTGTTTATTTGTTGCGTACAGGGAGGAAAAATGAAGCCCTACTTTGCAATACATACATGTATGAATTTGAGACGTTAAAATCTTGTTCTACTTACTGCACCAACGAGACACAGCAGCAAACGACACAAAACACACGCATCCCTCCCTTTCCTTCCCTCCACCTTTACCGATACCGTTTCGTGTGCGCTCTATCATCATACTTTGAACTGGTGGATGAATCCTTTCGGCTTCCGCTGCTCCCGTATCCTTCCTTCACGCGATCACGCTCACGATAGCGTGACGATCCAGCTTCCCCCTCTACGTCACGCTCGCGCTCGTATTCTCGATCACGATCCCGATGCTCCCGAGTACTTCTATCCCGATCCCGCTCCCGTTCTCGTCCATGCGAACTGCGTGAGTCACTGTCTCGCGTCCTTTCGCGATGGTCGCGATGATGCTCCCGATGGTCACGATCGTGCGACAAGTGCATCCGTTCCTTTGTCACATCCTTTTTGTCACGCCGACTTTCTCGACTGTCCCGGGCATCACGGCGCTGATGTTCATACTTGTCGTAGTTGGATTCGCTTGCTGAACCTCCGTGCCGGGCCGGTGAACCGAGCAGATCGTACTTGCTGGTGCGCGACGAGCTGGATGCCGCTGGTCCGGGTGAAACCGAACGCTCCGAAGAGTAGCGGTAGCGTGAATCGGTTCGATTTCCCGGCTCGTCCTCATCCGAAGAGCTGCTAGAATGTCGGCGTCTGGAAGATTTCGACTCGGGCGAAGCCGAATCTCGCTTACGATCGCCATACCCACTTCCGGCCGGTGAGCGAGCCACCTGGCGGCTTCGCTTGTTCCTTTTGGAACTAGTGCAGGAAAAGATTACCATTTAAACGTAACGAAATATCTAGATTTGTTTTTCAACTTACCTTTCCACACTACCCGTGCGTTTTGTACCCCGACGAGCACGACTATCCTCATCCGATGCAGCCCAGTTCGTTTCCTCGCGCCCTTTCTGTCGCAGCTCTTGTTCCATCTCCTTCAACAGCTTCATGCGGTAACTATCGATCTCTTCGGGCAGCGACCAGCCAGTGCGCACCTCTCGTGTACCAGACTCAAACTCATCCTGGTACTGAACAATTTTCACCTCTATTTCCCGCAACCGCAAACGCCTCAGCTCATCCTGGTCCGGTGCAATACGACCACCACCATCGTCATCCAGACGCTGTCCATCTTCATCCCCACCGTCATCGTCGTCGTCGTCGTCCTCGTCACTGTAGCTACCGTACTTGCTACTGATCAATCCACCGCCCTCCTTTTGTAGGCTTATCTTCGGTGGTTCCGGTACGACTGGATCCAGCGTGTCCCATTTGCTCGTCGTGATGGCTTGTGCTTCGATTTGTGCAGCATCGACCGATTCCCATTTTGAGGGAATAAATGAACCGCCAGCCGATTTACCTAATGATAAAACAAATAAGTTATACAAATTCACAATTAATTTCACGCCAACCGTCAAGCTTCTTAAACGAAAGTCGTTTTATACCTTTGGAGAAACTTCCACCCGTTCGTCCACCCTCACTGCCGGAAAGGGATGTACCACCAATTCGACGACCGCCTTCCATCATGCCGCTTACCGTTTCGAGTGCTCCATCCAACGGCATACCATCAATATCGTCATCCACCAACGGCATCCCATCAATATCATCCTCATCGCTGTAGATATCGTGCTTCAGCAATGGTGTACGATTCTCGCCCGCGCTCCCACTCGTCATACCACACATCATTGCACTTTTCAGCAGTGCCGCACCGTCCAACGGCACTCCGTCCAGATCTTCATCCTCTTTCTCCTCTTCCGGCTCTTCTTCCGGTTGCTTTTCCGTCTACAATAAGGTACAGACATAATATAACATTTAAACACCTTCGAACCCACAAACACACACACACATACACACTGCTTACCATCTGAATGCCCAAAAATGTGTGCTGCAGTTTTACGAGAAAGTCACGCGGATAGATAGTCCATTCTTCCCACGCCCGGAACACACCCATCACGCGACTCTTGAACCCTTCCGCCTTGAGCCGACTGTCCAGCTGCATATAGTACGCGTTCAGGTTGCGAAAGATGTCGAGCAGGTTTTTCTCCATCGCCTTACGGAAAAAGCTGGCATTCTGCACCTTCACCGCGGAGTTGTGCAGAATGTCCGAGATCAGATAGATACGGGCGACTTTTTTCTTCACCACCGTATCGTTCGATGACAGCGACTCGGTAATGCATTCGCAAATTTCCTCAGCAGCGTCTGCATGTTCGATGCAGAAGATCATCGCATCGCCAATCTTTTGCCTCTCGGGGGTAAGATGTCGAATAAGGTCCTCCAGCCGATCCCGTTGCCTATTGTTGGAATGAAATGGAATAGAGAGTGAAACAAGGGCGCACAGGCAACGGTTGTTGAATCGGCTTTTACTTACGCCACGGACAAATTCCCTTTGTTTGCTTCAATACCTTCCTCGTCGGCAAGTAGTTCGTCCGGCATGCCTTGGGTGTAAAAGTTTATCGGCGGTGGTTTCCATATTGAACCACTCTTAAACATGCGAAACTCTTTCGTCCTCCAGTCTCCGGGTGTATCTCCTTGCAGCAGAGAAAACAGCTTCCAACGGTAGTAAATGTGTGCCGGGCTTTCGTTTTCGAAGAGAAACCTAAAAACCAACATAAATTGTGGACGTAAGACATAGATGATGCTCCTTTCGAGGCAGTTTACTGTGCACTACTCACTTGTACATCGGATTATCCATCTCCTTGGTCATGATCAATGCTTCGAACATGGGACCCTCTCGGATGACAAACTCGACCATGCGATGAATTAGCATCAGCAACGGACGCTCCGTCGGTATGACCACCTTCACCACCGACTTGAACAGTACCGCATCCATCTGTTCCTTTAGTTCGGGTTCCGACATGTAGGCGCCTGACGTCATCTTGGGAATATTGTCCAAATCTGATGGATGAGGCTGAGCATTGAACGGCAAACCGGATGGTGGTGGTGGTAGCGTGTAGGCCAACAGTTTCGGAGGTATGTATATCGGGTGTGTCATGATGGGGACGGATTTGCCCCAACCGAGCTTCATCTCGTACCCCATCACGTCACGCCCGTTTAGCGCACGTAGCGCACGTTCCGCGTCCCGCCGGCTCATGTACGCAACGAACCCACAATTTCGATTGCGCATCTTCTCTTCTTCCGAGCGGGGCCACATAATTTTTATACTAGCCAGCGGACCATACTTGCCAAACAGTTCCATCAGTGCTTGTTCGGAGATCTACAATACAATTCAAGTGTGGTGAGTGTTTGGGCTTTTCCCTCCACTTAAAAGGTAGTCCCTCAACTCACCTTAGGATTAAGGTTTCCCAGGTACAAGTTTGTAGTGTTTGGATCGCCATTATCAAAGGAACCGGATTCGGTCTCCTTGTACACGGGATCCGACTCTGTAGAACTCGTACCGGGAAGCATTGTGCGGGCCATATGCTTGTATTTATGGCGTTCCTCACGTTCCTCCTGGATCTGGCGCAACTCCTCCTTAAACATCTCCAGATTACTCTTTTTCTTCTCCTGGTTTCGCTTCTTGCCCATCGCCGAAGAATCTTTACGGCTTTCGCTTGCAACCATCTTTACGTAGTCCATCGATTTCTCATGTTCCATGTCGAGCCGAGCCTGGGGCTTGTAAAGCTTGCCCCTGTCTTTTGTGTCCTCTTCTGCAAGTGGTAAAGTGTGACCAATTATTACCGTTCTTACCAGTGTGCTTTAGTTAAGATACTCACTTCTTGAGCCAGCATCATACGTTCCGGCCTTTACCCATACTTTGGATATTTTTGATGGCGCTTCTTGAAATGTTTCCACAAACTCTTTGAAAGCCTTAAATTGTCAACTAGGATTAGCTGAAGTTCGAACATTTTACGGGGTCAAGCAAATCGCCGAACAAATGTCTTCGATTTCTTGCGTCTTCGCATAAATAGTGGGTAGTGTGTTGAAAGGAGAAAAAGGAAGGTTTGGAATATGCCTCTCTGCACTTACGTGGGCTGCTGCCGCTTCATCCTCTCGCTTCTTTTGCTCCTCGATTTCCTTCCGAGACAAAGGACGCTTGCCCATGTTGTCGACTGGTGATTATTTCTTAGTTTTCCTCCAAACGACGCAGCAGCAGTAGTGGGCTGAACAATTGAAAACATAAATTTTCGCTCGACTCTTTTCTATTTTTTTCTTCTCTGCTTGAACTGTCAACGAACAGTCACCGGGACCAAGATTCACATATGAACAGTGTGTTTGACTAGCGGTTTAAAAATTACCGGTTCAATTACCAACCATTTTAAAATGACAGCCAAGCTTCAATATTACTGAATGAAATCACAAAAAACACGAGCATTCTGGGCTGGATATAAATGTGCATGGATTTGTTGTGAATAAATATATTTTAAACAATCT
This sequence comes from Anopheles christyi, assembly GCA_000349165.1. Taxonomy (NCBI): domain Eukaryota; kingdom Metazoa; phylum Arthropoda; class Insecta; order Diptera; family Culicidae; genus Anopheles; species Anopheles christyi. Next base: position 18,280 of record KB696782.1, on the reverse strand, counting down.
TCGCCCTTCATGGATGGAGAATATTCACTGGCGTGAGAGGTAAGAAATTTCTCTTGACAAAACTATAACGTTTCATTAATGCTAGGGATTATGCTAGGGAGGGCATTCATCGTATCGTTTGTGAGAATTGAATCAGTTCAGTTTTCTTTTATTTATACCCCTTTAAATACTAATATTCATCGCATTGTCGCTCATACATTTACTCACTTTTTGCTATGTTTGTTGTTACGAAACGTAACAATACTCCACATTTCAGTCATCAGTCATGATATCACAAACTACTTTGGTTCTTTAGAACTGCATATGGTTTATTTATCATTTTAATACCATCAATATTGATTTTTATACGTTTCCTTCTGAAATATAGCTTTGCTGCGGCTGGTTCGTTCAGAAAGTTTTGGTTTACAGGACTGTTTTACATTTTAATATAAAATACATCAATAACAGTGTTTTTCTTATGAATTTTCATTAGTTTTGTTTTTGCTTGTGAGCGTACTATACATGTTGTTTTCATCTTTTATATACTATTCTGATGTCTGGATGCAATGTTTTGCTCTCTCTTTTCTTGTCTAAACGATTTTAAAGATGCTGCGTTGTTCTGTTACTCGTGGCCAATCTACAGAAAAAAGCTTTCATTCCAATTGTTGTCGTCTTTGCAGCGTTGTTGTTTCTTCATTCTGCCATAAAACAATTATGTATATTTTCACAAAAATAATGTGCCACTGGCATCAATGATAATATGTTTATCGTGACCTGCAGAGTTTATACACACAGCATACTCCCTTGTTTCAGCTTGCTACGTTCACTACATTAAAACCATTGCCCGTAATATCCCTTCTTTTAATGTTTCTTTTTCCATTGTTTCGCCTTGATAATAAATACTTCTTTAATCCATCAATCTCTTCATTTGGTTTACTACAAGATGTTTGCAGTTGTAAAATCCTGGAGAAACATATACTCACAAATGGATACAAAACAGATCCTTTTCCAAATAAATCTGTATGCCCCTACTGATTGAGTAGAAGGTAAAACACATTCCCACGTTCAGGCGTCGGTTGTTATATTTTGCTTATCCTTTGTTTAAGTACATTGGCATCTTCTAACGATTTACTCAAGCGAAAAGATGAAACATATCTAGCACTCGCAAGCAGACTCGTGTTGTTGGGTGTAAAAACTACGAGAAAACTACTTGTTCAATTAAAATCAGCAAAGGATGGCCTTTTATTTCAAAGTCAATAGAAAAGCGAAACAATAGATGTTGGGAATATCCATTCTCATTTACAGACATGATGTAACGTGTACGTGTGTAAAAAGCCGAAATCTTGTTTAACCAAATGTGCACATATTTCAAGTAATTTCATCAATGTCAGCTCTATGTAATGGAACGGAAGCGGTCGGTATTCCGCTGCTACATGAAGAACCGTAGTTTTAGGAGCTTGTGTGGTGGGGTTTTATGTCATATTTAAAGAAGTGCAAGCAAATTGCTATTCCAGCATGTGGTAGAGGTAGTATTGTGTTCTGTTTGGTACCCTTTACGGGGGAGGGTTTGGGAATTATTATAGTCTATTATCTCGCGGGAGAAGAGCTTGAAGATGGTTCAGTAACTGGCACCGATTACATTACTGGACATAACAAAACTATTTTCTGTTCAAACAACGCAGGAAGAGTTTTTCAGTGCGTGAATCGTTATCCTTGCATGGTAGCAATAGAAAGAGGCACACTTATGCTTCGAAAGTACGCACCGTTTAATAAACAATAGTAAGTTTGCTGTTCCGGGTTAATTGTTTGTGACTATTGATAACATTATGGCTTTGGCTGTTGGAGAAACAATGTCTGAAACCTGACTCTGAATAATGGTTGAAACAAGTGTTTAAAAATATATATTGTTCTTTTTTCCTGTTAAATATTTAAAACGAGCCTTAGCTCAAAACATAGAATGTCCCATTACAGGTATCCATTTTGAGTTTAAAACAAAATCCTTACAAACATTTTAAAAACAAACTCTTTTTAGGCTCAAATGTCCTCGCTCGAATCATCAGTAGTTTCGCACATTCCTCCACACCTCAGCTCATAAGTCACTAACGACAACTCGTTCACCCAGCCGCCTACGGCAGCATCCGCATTCCTCGATCTACCTTGTTGCAGCTGTTTACACACCTAAAGCAAACTTTTCGTTCATCCCCTGCACACTCTCGCGCTTGTTCCGCCACAATTCTTCTACGCAACGTTCAATCTCAACTAAAACGCACTAGCACTCTCGTACTTGCACATTTTCCTCAGTACTACTACGCTTTACCATTGATCATCTTCTGCGAATGACCATTCGTTTTCACGTCGGCATCATCTTGATCTAGCGGTGTTGGAAAAGAGAGAAATAGAGACAAAAAAGCAGAGACCGAGACAGTGGACAATGGGGAAGAAAAGAAAAAAGAGAAAGAAACAAACATTTTTTACGTCAAATTTTGCTGAATTTTGTATCATCACTTTTGCTAAAAATTCGTATTGTCTGATTGGTTGATGAAGTGTTTTTACGGGAAGAGCTGAGATTCGATACCTTAGGAGCATTGAATTTTACATGCGACAAAAAGCATGGAACAGAGAGAAAGCATGGAAAAGGGCTGAGAAACAAAGATTTTCATTAGTATCATACAAAGTAATAGGTGAGGATTAATAGGAATCGATGCAAACGGGTTACAGTTAAAATTCAATTCAAAGGTCAAATCCATTTCAATCTTAGAGAGAATATTAACGTATTAAATTTGAATATATGCTCCACAAAAAACAAAATTACACAACAAAAGGCGGACAAAAACTCCAGAATATAATAGGTATAGGTTGACCAATTTGTTAAGCTCCAAGTTCAAATAAATTGATTGAAATGATAAAAGGGGAACATCACTACGACAGGACGGACGATACTCAAAAGTGAGTGTAAGTGGGAATGGCGCACATTAGAAGATGGAAAATGGTCAACAATCGACAGAAACCATAAACAGTAGCACAGTTAAAGAGGTTAGTTAAAAGAGCCCAGGATTAGGATAATCAAACAAAAATCAAAATGCAGAAAATAGTTGAGAACAACAAAACGGACGAACAGATCAAATACTACACAAAACTAACGCCCCATTTCCTCTTGTGCATGGTGATGCATCCTCTTGTTGCTACTAAACTATAGAAAGGGCGGTAGAGGGGAGGGGGGAGGGGGGAGAAAAATAAGGAACCAAGCGCTCTGTATGTAATCTGCATCGCAGTATCCTACTCAGTAGCATCGATATCTTCACCGGCTTTATCTACGCCCGTATCAGTAGTAGCAGTGGCAGTAGCAATGGTGGGAGTGGTGGTAGATGTAGTGTTGGTATTGGTAGTAGAACTGGCCGCTGTACGGTGACAACAAGTATTCTTACCGTGCAGCGAATGGCAGAACTTCTTCGTATTGTTCCAGTCTTCCCTTAGCGACAGGTTAAACATTGAGTAGTCCGGCTGTCCGGTGACTTCCTTGACGATATTCAAGAATTTCGGTAGAATGGCCTTCAACTTGTCGCCGGTTAACGAGGTGTACGTTTCCAGCAGAATCAGCCCTTTACATCTATAAAAATAAAAACCGCACCGAAACGATACGTTAGTAAGTGGAAACGAAAATTCTGTTGCAATACAAATGGTAACATTCGTTTATCTACCTCGGATGGCTTGGTTCTTTGTAGATGTCCATCTGGAAGTACTGATTGTTGACCAGGAAGCAACGACGCTTCTTGTAAATGGTGAAGTGCGCATCATCCTGCTGTGTAAGCATGTTGAGATAATCACGATGCGATAGCTGCGTTCGCACCTCGATCGACTGACCGTGTTGCTGCGGTCGGCGTATCGTGTGGATGTAGCTCCAGCGCCCGTTTTGTCCCCGCTTGCGCAAACGCGCCTGCACGCGTGGTCCAGCACATTGCAGATAATGATGCACGACCTCGAAGTCTTGGAAAGCGGGGAAGGCCGTATCCGCGGACATTGGGCCGGAAACTATAATAAAAAGACAAGAGCATCATCATTTGTTAGCTTGTTGTTTTACAAAATTAACGATTTCCTTACCCAAAAACTTGACTTTCCGCGAAGTGATCGATAACCGATCTCCAATATCGATGCCGAGTTTCTGGCACACGCATTCAATCATGCGGTTCACTTTGTTTTCAAAGTCGGTCGAATTGTCGATCACATCAAAGTACGGATGCCCGATCCAGGCCGATGCGGCCTTGTAATCGAGCTCGCGTGCCAACGTGACGCCTTCCGATCGGCACGAATGTTCCTCCGTAGCGTAGAACTGTTCCGCACCGTTCGCGGCCGACACCATGTGGATGATCTGATTGTAGCGATTGTCACGCAGCTCAACCGGGTTCCAGTTGTTGGAACGCATCATACGATCCCATTTTTCTTTGGAGATGTCTGCAAGATCGACGGGAAATGACGTTCACAAAAACAGTTCACGAACCATTCTGATGCATGCACTTCTAGCGCATAAGATACTTACATGCACTCGCATCCATGAAACCACGGTCGCATATGATCAAACAGTTCTTGTTGCTCGTCCTTCCCAGCTCGAAGTACGTGTTCTCGATTTGTATCATTGTACGCAGCAAGTTTTCCTGAAACTTGTACACTGCAAGCGATGTAAGTCGTTCAGTAACGTTCAATTAAATCAATGTGCAAAAGTCATCTCTCTACCGCACAGTCGTACAAATGGATGCGTAATTTTACAACAAATAACGATTAACAATTGCGCTAAACACGTTGGAAAGCAGCGAATGATTATGAAAGCAGCCCTGTTGAAGTGCATTATCTAATAATGATCGATTATCAATTAATCAAAAGATTAGATATGATTATTGCCAAAGCTCATTAGCGATGCTCGCAAACTTGTTCGTTAAGAAAGTCGTGAAGAGTTACACGATGTATGGATTAGTCCCATCCATCATTGACATTTTTACAATTATTGACCAATGGAAAAATGTTTGCTATTCAAGTTTTTAACATCGTCGGCCGTTTTCGCCGGAAAGCCACACATAACAGCAGGTCGGATCGATAGAGTGATGCATGTTGATGCAAGTAATGTCTCAACGGTCGTATCGTATCGTTCTTTTAAATATAGAATGATCATCAACAGTCAGAATCGATACATTTTCACTCGTTGGCGCAATGTTGGTGTGAGTGTTTTACCCTGCGACACGCCATCATGATCATCACGAGCAAAACGGGAAAAAGAGAAAATACAATTGGAATTGGTAAATATAGTTGGCCAAATAAACAGCAACCGCATCGTCTATTTCTCGAACCATCCGATATATTCACCGACAAGGTACTGGGGTTTTGGCACGGTGCAAAGATGAAAATGAGCGACCGCTTCTTGTTCGCCCGCCTTTGGTTAAGGTAAAATGGATGAACGCGCACAACGAGGGACCTGATAATTGCCAACTTGTCAACCGAGGCGAAGCTCGTTTTTTTTTCTCCCTTCTACTGGTGTGTTACGTTTTGCATGTTCACACATTCAGACTGATTGATGGTTGATGTAGGGGTTGAGATTCTTCGGTTAAGCCCATATCCTATCTCTTCCCAATCATTCACACAATATAATTTGTATCCTTAATTCAAACTGGTATCGTGCCAGATAAAAATAATCAATCTTTTTCACAAGACGCAAATATTCAAAACTTTGCCGCTGATAAGCAAAGACGAGCATCAGACACAAACGACATGATAATTATTTTGCTACCGCTACAGAAAACAAACAATGCCACACGAGGAGGTTTGTTGTTCGCAACGAATGGGTGAAAAACAGCTCATCAGACTTGTTGAACGAATCACGCCTGTTCGGGGCGGGGGGGCCGATGTCACATGCTCATCTTGGTGACGAAAACAGCTTTACAGCACATCGAGACAAACCAACACCTACCCCACAATGCCGTCACCCCACTACTTATCTGCTAAAGAAAGTAAATCGTTCTAATGACGTCGTAATTACACAACCATTTCAGCTTGGCCAGTTGTCCTTGCAGTGGGTCATTTATTGCAGCATCGAATTAAAACAGATCAACTCTCTTCTCCACGCCGTGCGAGGTTGGTTACAGGGTCTCGGTCAGTCGAGAGGGAAATTACTACACAGTGACGAGGTGGGGACAAACTTCCGTACTCTCAAGCAGAGATAAGCCGTTGTATAAGAAACCGATCGGTGACGTAAATATGTTCCTATATGTCTCGATTAATTCGGTTACAACTGGAACGATTCTAGAGAGGTCGTCAGCAGTTTCTAACTCTAAGTAGCAGTAACTATACGTAGGCTATACGGACTCTCCATAAATTGTTCCTCGATACTGTTCGAGACTCTCATTCTCATCATAGTCAATATACAGCGTTCTTAATGTTGACAGTTTTTTTTACTGATTGCACTAAAAACGTGTGTTTTTACCTAGCCATCCACTTCCGACTTAAGTTATCACGTTTTGCCTTGGCTTTGAAATGGCTTGTTGTGTGTGTTTGTGCGTTCAGAGCTGAGATGGGCGCATGGATCATGAGGTAGGAAATGAAGCCTGCATTTTGATGATAACACACACTACCATACCATGCACACAATGATAAAGAAACACAATTTTAATACGGAATGAAAGTAAAATTTATTCGTAGCACACACCACAGAAAAAAGGAATGCTGTTTTGTTCGGCCAGAAGGGGCTCATTCTCAGCTGATATTGATAGTAATTGAACAATCATTTTCATTTGCTGCAAAATCAATTGATTGGCTGTAGCACGCTACAAACACGTTTTCCTACTGCAACCCAGGCGTACGTCGGCAACACGTGCTTACAACGACAACGAGTGTTACGTACTTTTTATATAGGTGTCAAATAGGACACGCTGACGCAATTTAAACATCTTGTTAAGAAGCTTATAATTCAATTTAATAAATGTGCATAGCATATAGGTGAAATATATATATCGAACCAAAGTTCGGCGAACATTAATTTATAATGATTGCATTGGCTGAAAATAAAGTAAAGTGTATTAGTCGCACAAAATGCATATTAGTGTTTAGCGACAGGGAATCTTTCAGCTCTCGGTCACCCAACATTGGCGGTTCCGATATGAGCATTGCATCTCTTTACAACGCGACACACATTAGAATGACTGTACACACGGATGCAACTGTTAAAGCAAACCGAGAACGTGGCGATTAATTAGCTATCGGGGTGCCCCTTTCGTCCTACTCCCAGGGCGCCTCAAAAGCAAAGATTACGATACAGTCACTAGGTTCACACAATGATAACGAGCAACAGCCATAAGCAAATGTGATACGAAACGAGCGGCATCGCAGCATGAATGGATAAGAAAGAAACAGAACGCGAACATAACACGCGGACTCCAACAGACATTCACACACACACGGTGGTGAGGCGTTGGGATGGACCGGAGCCTGGTGGTTTCGTGAGTGCTGTGTTTGCACACAACCTGCCAGCGTGCATTTACACTCACCATCACCAACTTTTCCGACGGCAGCGGCCATACACCGGGGGCATGTAGTAATTTTGTCAATATCAATAACGCTATGCTCCGGAACGCCATCCTTAAAGACGGGCGGTTTGGTGGCGGCTGAAGTGGAGGAGGCGGATACGGTGCTTGCGGATGTGCCGGATTCGTGTGCCTTCTTTTTGCTTCGATCTGATGTAAAACAAGTAACTTGCGTTAGTGTGGGAGTCTCTGCTACCAGAAAGCGAAATGCACAATTGCTTGCCGTTCTATGTTTTGTTTTGCTGTGCGCGGTGGTGTGTGTAAGTCGTGAGCATACCCGTAGGAGAAAAAGGGTGAGCCTTTTTTATGACATGGAATGATATGATTAGCCTTTGTATATTCGCGAGGAGCCTTAGCTTACGTTATGATAACATCTACTATTAAAACTACATCGATCAATCGAAGTTTTTAAAATAACGAGGAACATGACATTTTCATTTGAGGGTGGTTTATGTGTTCTTCCCCAGTTTCTCATTCTAATGAAAAAAAACCGCCCGAACAGCTTAGAGGGGAACGGATAGTCGGCTGTCAAGCTAGATCGCGTGACCTTTGAATTATTGCTGTTAGAAACTTGTTCATTATCGTGATCCATTGGCATTTGCCATTAAAAACAGTGGTCGGTAAAACTTTCTACGTAAAATTTGCAGACCAACTTTGGATAAATATTTTCAATTTGTCCTTGCTGCTAATAAAAACCAATTCCACAGCGACTGCTAGTATGTGGCCAGGTAGGTAGGTAGTGGTGATGAACATGAACATCATGTAAAATGATTTCAAAAGACGATTATACTACTGCTAATGCTTTCCCCGCCATCAAATCAAGCCTGATTTCCAACGTTTTTATATCGTGTGTTTTTAGTTTTTATGTGAGCATGGATGTAAACAATAGCTAAGAAAGCGAATGCAAAGAGTGTCTGTCGTACGGTTTGAAACACATTCCCTGCGTTATTAATATTGAAACGATCGCTTCTTACCTTCTTCGGCTACCAAATCGGAGAACTTGATGCCACCGCTGTAAAACGAGAACATGATAGAACGAGACAATCAATCGATTTGGTTTGAAATTTTTAACAATACGGCTGCATTGAATATCTTCACGTACTGGCTTTGCTAATAGCGGCTTCTCTATTAGACGTCAATAACTGCTATTATAAATGAAAACTACTAGATATACACTATTTGCTTGATAACGTTAATTTACAAAAGGCTTAGGCGATGGAAAAAATAGGCTTCGCCAAGACGCACGTTTTCTTTACTACATTTATTAAAGCGATTGATTGATTGATATTCTTTGTGACGCATTAAATTCAATAAGCATATTCGTGTGAATTAAATGAGAAATATTAAAGCCAACCAGCAAATAAATTTAGTTTTCTATAGCCACGAAAATGTGAAATAAGTTTTTTTCTTTGTTATGTTCATATGCCAGTTTTTTTTTCATTTTTGGAACGGTTTACAGAGCAGCAGCGTAAGCTTTGTCATAGAAAAAAAAATGGATACGTTTCTAAACCGTACCTGAGTAGAATTGTGGCCGTTTCAGGCACGCGAAAAACCTGCAAAAATTAAAAAGAAATGGAACAAAACCATTCTATAGAAGAAACTATTTGATCCTTTAAACGATTTTTTGAGATGGGTTATACTAATGGATGTGATTGTACTGTGTACGAAGAAACAAATAGGTGAACATGGAAGCTGAATTAGAGACCTTTTTAAATCATTTAAGCAGAAAGATAGGTGGGAATCTAATTGATTTAAATTTAAATAAAGGCATCACTGACATTTCAAACTCTTGTCAATTAATAAACATAAGCAATTACAGACACCATCAAACGTTCTATGCATGAAACACACCGACTATTATTGCTGTAAGACTCATGCTAATGATCGATTTGCTTGGAACTAATAGATCTACCCATCAACACGAATTACTTTGCCATTAGGCCTATTAAAAATGGATAAATCAAGTTATTTTTATTAGCGAACAATAATCGAATGACAAGTAGTTGCTGCATATTTGCAGAATGAACGATACAAAATAATAACATTGGAGGCTATCGAGAGAAGGTTATTATAAAGATTGATTTTTTTTTTCTGTATCGAATGAACATCAAAACATGACCCATGAGACATATTTCTAATAGTGAGATCAAAGGATCAAATGATAAAGTTTCCGATTTGTTTCTACTTATGATTGAAAAACGCTTTCAAATCAAAAGTATCTCAGGAAATGGAAAGATGTATCTCCCCGTAATTTCACTGCCGAGCCCTACTTACCTTCCATCCGAGGTTCTCAAAAAACGTACACAGCCTCGATTGGCCGGTTGTTTTGCCTCCACATGGTCCTGCCACACGTGAATAGGATGACGATGAAGAGCGCGGGAAGAAGGGCAGGAAGCATCCACAGAAAGCGCAATGGAGAAAAAGAATAGCGTCAGTAAGCTCAACATGTGACTAGAAGAAGAACAACAAAAAATAATCGCCCCTCGCTAGGATCGCACTAATGCAATTAGCAAGGTGGTGATGGCCATGTGGACGGAAAACGGAGCGGAACCATCGTGTAGGCCTGAGAGTGCATTTCCCATACAACAGGAAATCAAAATTGCTGGGCTATCGGTGGGTGATACCCATAGCAGCCCTGTTACGGCCTTAACCTTGAAAATCTCGGCAAGGGCCACCAGGATCATTTGCGAGAGATACATTTGAGAGCGCGCACGCCGGAAATAGCACCCCCGCAAAATATAGTGAGTGTGTATTAGTGTACGCGCGCTAGTATGTGTTTCCCACAGGGAAGGGTGTGCTACATTCCCTAGGAAAACCCAGAAGCACATGTTTTGAAAGCTATATTTAAACAGCCTGTGTGTTGTTTTTTCTTTTCCGTTTTCCGTTCACCCGCTGAAAGATTTTCACTGTTCACCACTCACCTCCCGTCAGTACCAAACGGTAAACCTTGCGTTCCTCTATCGCGTCCATGCTGTTGCTTCTGCGGCTGTTATGGTGATGACGATGAATTTGGCAATACGGATTCTACAGCAGCGCCGAGATGATTGCAACAACCAGGTTCAGGATGCCCTAGCTAGGATGGCAATTATGTAAATCGAAAAAGGCGCCTATATCCTTCGATGTCCCTCGCCGATAACCGATGGAGGTGAATTTTGGCGTGGTAGTTCAGTTGCCAACGGCGAGTAGATATGGTTCCCCAGCTTGGGATGCTTTACTGATGATGTTGCAATAATTGTACGCTTAACGCGGAACGGGTAGTTATCAAATCACTTGAAATATATACATTTTTTTCGGCTTTTTCACTTCACACACGCGGCGCAATTTTCCCCCCAGTCAGAGCGTGAACTTGCTCATTGCACACACAAAAGTCAAATGGCAAAGATGTGACAGATGTAATCAAGGTGTAGCTGCCAAACTTCGGATTGGCCGTATGTAGTGATGGGATACTTCCAAATTGATTCAAAATCTTTCGAAAATGTAACTGAAATGAATGAAGCTACTTTGAAAGCAATGGAAAATGCCGTTTTGATACGTCTTCTTAGATTTAAAGACAATAGCATAAATCAATAATGTCTTAAATCCACAAAATACTTCCATAGTTAACTTATTTGCATATATTTGACTTAAAAAGGGTTCAGTTAGAACAGATATAAGATTATAACCGATAGCACAATTTGATCAGAAATCACGGTACGCTAATATATATTTACTGTCTCATTCAGTAAAAGACCAACTTTGTAACTATATTTCATGGAATACCATTACCCAACAAGTTCGGAACGAAATTCCCACCACTACCCATCTGAGTTGGTGTCTTTTAGGCAACAAAAGTAAACATCTTTTGACAGTATGGTTTAAGCCCGGTAAAAAAAATACATATTACCTACGGAAAATTTGAAATCTTCGCTCAGGAATCGTTGAAATATATTAGCCGATGTGTTTGATTCAATTGAGATTTTTTTTGTTAGCAAACCTTTTGCCAACAACTTTTCTATTGTTACAAAAGTTTGGAAGTGGAAAATTCTTAAAAGTTTGAAATTAAAAGAGTTTATTGAGCTACCCAATGAATTATGTCAGTTTTGAGATATTCTCTATTATTAATTAGCGATTAAGCACATTGTTTTTTGATCGAATTAAAAAAACTGTAGAACTGGCTGAGAAAACTGTTGACAATGTGTTGCGTGTCATATATTTTATTTTTCGATTTTTTAGGAAAGTTCTAGATGCACACATAAATTGTTATTTAGATTCGCCAAATATTTAAGTCGTTCTTTACACGGATACAATCAGATGTACAGAATTCAAATTATGTTGGAGCCCAATAGTCGTTCATACAACAAAAACACCAAAATGTACAATGTGCTCACTCATGTACCCTGTCAACAAACTGGCGAGGAATACCGGCTTCCAACAGATCTTCCTTTGTCCTGCTTGGCAAGCTGGGAATGTAATGCAACAGTGCTTCAAAGGCAATCACGCTAAGCCGAGGAATGGTAGTCCACATCCTGTATAGCGTGTCCGTGCGAACGTTTGTGTTATTGTTGTACCGGATGCCACCGAAGACGTGCATGCAGCCGTCGCTTGTGACGGCTGCGTCGTGGAAAAACAGCGGATACGGTAGTTGCGATTTCTGCATTTTCTTCCACTGCATGGTGGAAAGGTTGAGCTTCCAGATGTCATTAAAGTAGTTGACACCATCGTATCCCCCGGCTACAATCACTTCCAGCCCCTGTTCCGTGCGTATCTGTACGCACGAATGACATTTGCGGGCAGTCGGAATGCCGGGCAGGTTGGCTAGTGGATCGGGTTTCGTCACCAAGCACTCCCACTTGTTGGCTTTCATGTCGTAGACGGGAATATTGGACAGTATAAAAACAGCATCGCTCGTTCCTCCTCCAATGACATAGATTTTTGAATCATCGTGTGCCAACTCATGCCGATATCGACCCGATGGATCTTCTCGAATATTTTGATTGCATTCGTAAACGCACTCCCATGTCTTGCTGGGTAGATGTAGCCTAAAAACAGCAACAAACAAGGAGTATCGATTAACATCGATTTGGTGGCATGCACGAATCGTTAAACTTTACCGGTGGACATCAAGTGTATACTCGAATCCGTTGGTTCCACCGATGGTGTAGAGGAAATTGTCGTTAATCACAATCGCCTGTCCGTATTGCGGTGGTGGAGGGTCTCCTTTCACTTCTACTTCCAACAGATCTTTCGGTCTGCGACGGGGTAAACACACGTGCAATCTGTTTGAGCAATTTACCCCAAACGGATACCCAGTACCGCCAAACACCTGTGAAAGTAAAGCAATGCAAGCAAATCGTTCGTGTCATATTATTAAGCAAAAAGGACAGTACCACTTGAAGACCTATGGTTTAGCTTGCGATCTAAAAATACACCACCATACCATAATCGTTTCACCGCACAACAACATTGCATTCGAGGCCAGCTCTGCGGGCAAATCGTTGTTCGAGTCTAATAGCAATGTCCATTCCTTGCGTATCATATCATACTTCCACAGTTCCTGAAACAAGTACATGTCCTCTCGCTGATCATTGTTTCCATCCCGTGCTAGTGAGTTGTTGGGATTGAAACCACCGAAGCAGTACATCGACGAGTCGCTGCACACGATGCGATGGCCACTACGAGCTTTCGGAAAGTTTCGACCAGAACCGAGCCTGCTGCTAAGGTTGCTGGTGTTGCTGCGGTAATCGACGTCACACACTTCGAACGGGCGAAACGCGTAAATGGCTTTACGCTTGGCCATCGTTTTGCTGCTGCACTCGTTGATTTGGTGCACCAGTATTCCAATGTTTATTTCCAGCACTTCTCGGACGTAGTGCAGTCGTCGCACGTCAAAGTACCTGTTCACCGTATCAATCGCTCGTGCCAACAGTTTGTACACGAGCAGTTGAAAAATTCTCATTACCGACTGGCTACCATAATTATGCTGGTAGATTGTTCTGCTGCTGTTGCGGAACGAAATAATTTGAGGACACTTTTATCTTGGTGGGCAAAAGCATGTTTTGCCAATCGGTAAAATAAAGTTGCTGTCATTCTGCCACTGTCATTGCGGAATTCAGCAAACACAAGCACTCTCGAATTTCGAATTTATTCCTTGCCAAAAAGTATGGAAGAAGTGGTAACTGTTTTTGATTAACTTTATTAATCCCTCTAGTTTGACGGATTCCAGTAAAATGAAATGTCCTTAAACTGATGTATAATTTGAAAGTATTTGCTTAGCTTATAATTTAAATTGTGCTGAATAGCTGAGAACAGTAAGAAGCCTCTATTCATCTTGACAAGACGCCACCGCTGACAGTTGTCAAACAGATTCCAATTTTCGATGGGCGTGTACACTTGGTCCGCAGCATAATATTCCAGCATTTTCGTTTAATTTCTGTTTTCAGTTCATAGTTTTATGTTAATCAGCGTGTAATGGAAAAAGCGGATCACTGGTTGTGCTTATTCACAACAATATTGTGCCTTGCCACGCTGATCACAGGTAAGTGGAGCTGTGCAAAATTAGGGCTTGGTCGCCAATCGCGGACATGGGACTGCCAAAGATCCTATAAAAAAGGCAGATTTCCGGCTTGTAAACTGTTAGTCTCTTTAGCTGTTGTATAATTATTAGTGAGATCTTAGCTTTCCCCAAAACCAGATAGTTATTTAAACGTTTTGCTTTCTTTTTGAAAAGAAAATGAATCATAGCCGATGAAGGTTTGCGCACCTGTAGCAACCGTTTGACAGGTTATGGGGAACCCCCCCCTCCAAAAATACCGATGCATATTATGTTTACAAACAAAATGATAAACAGGGGAAAGATTGTAACAGAATCATCCAAAACTATCCTAATACAAGCGAAAATATTAAGCAAACGGTTGAGGATCATTACCGTTCGATTAATCTTTTACCTGCAGCTAATTGCTAACGCGCTTCCTTTTCTTTCCATAGGTCAGTACTATGTTGAGGAAGAAAGAGAGGCAAAAAGCAACATCGTGTGGTGCGCGACCAGTCTGGAGGAGACGTACAAGTGCCAGAACTTTACCAAAGCACTTGAGCGGGATGTTGCATTGTTTAATGATTTCTTCATGAACGTATCATGTCATCACGGGTACGACCATGACGAGTGTATGGCGCTGATTAACGAGCGCAAGGCGGACATCATGACGCTAGATGCGGGTGAAGTATTTAGCGGTGGCCGATTCCATTCGCTTATTCCCTTAATGCACGAAGGCTATGAGGGAGGATTTACTCAGTATCATGCAGTAGCTGTGATCAAGAAAGGATCGCTACCAGATGTGACTCATATAAGACAATTGCGCGGCAAGAAGGCGTGCTTTGCATGGGTTGGCAGCCATGCAGGATGGACTATTCCGATATATACTGTGAGTATTAAATATTTTGGCATAAGGTAAAAATCATATAATAAGTAAGATGAATAAGATGAAAACATGCTCTCTTTTGATTGTAGTTACAACGGGATGGGGGGATGGCAATAACAGATTGCAATAACATCGTCAAAACTGCCTCCGATTTTTTCGGTCCATCGTGTGCCGTTAATGCTCTTATCGACAAGTACAACCCCATCGGTGATAACTCAAACAAGCTTTGTTCGCTGTGTACAGGCGTGGTGCCTGGCGGTAAATGTACACCGACCGATCCATATGCCGGCTTCGAGGGCGCTTTCCGGTGTTTGGTGGAGGCAGGTGATATAGCCTTCTTGAAGCACACTACGGTGGAGGAAATGGTTGACAGTGGTTTCATCCCTGGCGTTACCGTTGATCAGTTTGAGTTGCTGTGTCGCGATGGAACTCGCCAGCCGATTTCCCAGTACCGGCAATGCGAGTGGGGCGATGTTCCATCGCATGCGCTAGTAGTATCCAGCGCTGCGTCCAAAACCGACCGACGAAGGCTCAAAAAGTTCTTTAGCAAAGCCGTCAATTTGTACGCATCGAAAAATCGGCGATATAATAATTCCACGGGTGCAGGGTACGATCGACAGGATGATCGTTATCGACCATACCAAAGTTCGTATACCTCGACTTCTACAACGACCTATTCGCCCTTTAACACCTTCGATCAGGGCACGGTTAATGACAGCCAGCCCTACGAATCATTCGATCTGTTCGAATCGAAGCGCTATGGAAGACGTTTGAATTTGATGTTCCAGGACACTACACGGCATTTGGCCCCGATCAACGACGATAAGCAGAATTATCAAAGGTACCTGGGTAAAGCATTGGACCAAATTTTTGAAACGCGCTCGTGTCCCGTTGGAAGAATGATGATGTGCGTCACCTCCGATGCTGAGTACGAAAAATGTATCAAGATGCGTACGGCGCTGAAAGCCCAACTCATCAAGCCGGATATGTCGTGCACGAAAGCCCATTCCCACATCACTTGCATGCAACACATACAGTCTGGAACGGCCGATGTGGCTGTGCTGGACGCTAGCGATGTGTACACGGCTGGACTACACTACGACCTAATGCCTTTTATGTCAGAAGTGTATGATCTAGGCCTGCCAGAGTATTACGTGGTGGCCGTTGCAAAGGAAGAAGATCCAGACACTGAGCTAACGTACCTGCGTGGTAAAAATACGTGTCATTCCGGCATCAATACCGCTGCTGGTTGGGTTTACCCGATGGCCTACTTGATATCGAACGGATGGATACGCCCGTACGGTTGTGATAGCATTCGTGCTGCTGCTGAATATTTTACCAAGTCTTGCGTCCCGGGTGCCATCAGCAAGGAGTACAACACCGGCATTCCGTACGATAATATGTGCGATCTGTGCCATGGCAGCAGCTTCCGATATTGCCGGCGCGATGCATCGGAAGACTATTACGGTAACTCGGGCGCGTTCCGGTGCTTGGTGGAGGGCGGTGGACACGTTGCATTTGTACGACACACAACGGTGATTGAAAACACTGGTGGCAAGAAGCGCGAATGGTGGGCCCGCGATGCGTTGCCCGATGACTTTGAGCTGCTTTGTCCGGATGGTACCAGGGCGGAGGTGAACGAATATAAGACATGTAATCTCGGCAAAGTGAAAGCCAATGCCATCGTAGCTCGTGGAGGACGAGGGTACAATGGAACGGAGCTGAACGCTTACATCAATCTGTTTACCTATGCGCAGCAGTTCTACGGAAGAAAGTTTTCTGACGAGTTTAGGTACGTAGTTCGTGAAGAATACCGATTTAGAATGAAGGGATTTATTAATCGTAATTTCTTGTTACAGTTTCAGCATGTTCTATTCCATTCCACCATACCATGACCTGATCTTTTCCGATGCTACCCGTGGCTTACGTGTAGTCGACTCGGACAAGCGCTGGTTCGATGCCTATCTTGGACCGAACTTTATGCGTGCTCGGCGCATCACCGACTGCCATGCAGGTGCGAGTAGTGTGGAGATTAGTGCCTTCAGTAGCTTGTTGTTTGCAGTAGTGGTATTGCTCTGGCCAACAAACATATTTTAAGGTTTAACGAAACCCGTGCTTGGTTTTCGGTAAAGTAGAGTAAATTCCGTCCAATTTAGATAGCTATACCATGTTATTGCAGAAAACCAATCGCCACAGTATAATATTTGGAACATTCCAGTGTGAAGGTTCATGAACAATAATGTTAAACTCCCACTCAAATAATAAGTTTTGTGTGTTGCTCTATTTGTACAGTTTATTTTTGCGAATCTCTTTGTACAGTAAAAAAAACTGCATAATTGTTAATTAACTTTTACAGGCTGCGTCGCGATTACGTAGTATAGCAGTACCTCCCTTTTCTCATTCTATATGACACATGATGTATTATGATTTATAAGTGATATACAATGTAACGTTTATCCGTCCATAGTAGGAGAAGTGTGTGCGTGGTTTGTTCGATTTTTTTTGCCGACTGACAAGAAAGGAGAACTCTAACACTTTTTCCTATTATTTCAGCGAAATGAAAACTGCATATCAACATCTTTTTAGCCTACAAAAAGCATAGCGTTGATAAACCGTTGAGTTTATCATATGTGTACACTGCAATCTTTAGACATAAAAGGATTTTTTTAAATAAAACGACACAACTCAAATTAACTGCGTTTCAACTGTGAATTCGGAGAAAATAATTAAGCAGCGTAGTTTGCTACACCAAGAAGAAGCTGAAATATAATACAATAAGTGACAAACAAGCGTCATACAAGAATAGACTTCTGATTTTTGCCTGAAATTTACGTCTATTCATAAGAAGGTCAAACATTCTTTTAAGTATTTTCCTCTGCCACATAGGTCACAGAGTTTGACCAGATCCTGGTATAATTCACACTATGGACTCGGGTAGGCAGGTACTGAAAGTTGCAATGAACCTCACTATAGGCTGACCAAACAAATTTAACAGAACCAAAAGTTGATGTCCCGTTGTATCCGGGAAAATTCCCAATTTGTCCCGTTTTTTTATGTCTTGGGCAACTTCAGCAAACATTTTTATTTTGAGTCAAAAACGTTAAAATCTTGGACTTCGTCTCCTTGCCCAGAGAAACATCGGATCTTCAGAGTTCAATGTTGACAAATGTTTTTAACAGGTATTTAGAATTACATCATTACATATGAACATCATGCAGCGGAATCACTTCCCCGGGAAGCTTATCCGGCTGTTGGAGGCCACTATGAACGGGGTGCAGTGCAAGGTGAGAGTATCGAATATGGTGTCGGAATCGTTCGGAACTCACCGGGGTCTGAGGCAAGGCG
>KB696781.1:0-11217 GCA_000349165.1 Anopheles christyi | reverse complement strand
CATCATCATGCTGGTCACAATGCTGGTCTAGTGGGGTGGTCTAGTAGCGCTTGCTGTCATCGAGATGGAAATCTGAACCAACGCTTTTTTTTAGCTGGCTTGTTTTTTTTTTTTTTAGACGATGATCCGAATTTTCCGAGAACGGAATTTAGCTCGCTTACGCTAGTGTATCGATTACCGGCAGAGGTGCAGAGGGCAGTTTGCACAGAAACTGAACTGTTACATTAAACAAATGATAATTGTGTAACGGGGAAAGAAAGCATTCGTTAACGGAATCCAGGTTGGATTTCATGTTTTTGATTCGCCTTTTTTGTGCTGTGACTTCTACATTCAATACAGTTAGCAACACTATGTCAGATGAAACCTGTTCCCTCCTACTTCATTTCAACTTTTCTTCTCCAAACCGTGGTGTCGGAACTAACAATAAAAAAAAAACTAGATACGCCATTACATTTCACGTGATTCCTTACCTGGTAGTTCGGCCCACGCCCGCAGGTCAGCTTCGCGCACGTACGTGGCCTCCTGCGCTTCCACACAGAACGGTGCCACGTGACGTGAAATTGGTGTGGCACGGTCCAGCAGCACCCAGCCGGTCATCGTGTAGTTTTCCTTCCCTCGGTCCTCCTCCGGCGTTCGGATTGTGCTGGGATTTTTCTGCAAAGATGCAAAGCAACAAACGAAAAAGGTGAATAAATCTCTCTCCCTCTCTCGCCAAATGAAACCAAATGCAATCCAAATGTTCGCCTGACCCGTGGTGCCGTATCGAAGAGCACTGTCCATGGGGGGCACCGTGCAAACACGTCGCGACACGTGACCGGTTGAACGGGAGAAGCGGAGAGCAGAGCGATGAAAAAGCATAAATTATATTCAATTGTACCTTGGTGGGAGCGCACCGGTGCCCCAAAGTTCTTTGACTGTTTTTGATTATGCTGATTTTGTATTTAAATGTAGTCGATCTGTTAAGAGGCAACAGCGAAAAAAAAGGACAAGTGGACAAACAAACAAGGGGAGTCGTTCGGGTCAGCTGCACTGAATTAAATCCATGAGCTCGAGAAGGTGGAAAAAATTCATTATGGTATGCTTGAGTGGTCGCATTTTATGCACATTGTTTATAATGTTAAGATATAGCGTAACGACCACTGAAGATTGCCTCAGAGTGGCTCATGTTCGTAATTTAAGCAACGCAGTGCTGAGGTCAATAAGTCAATAAAGTCAATGAACCAGCAGTTTTTTTTTTTTTTACAGTGAGCTTTAAGTCAATCGAAGATTTAATTTAATTTAAATACAAATGTTTCACTTTAATACAACTACGAAACTATAATATAACAAACTCTTAAAGTTTGGCAAATGTTTATAAAGCCATCTCGTGATAGCGAATAAGTAAAAAGTGGGTTCCACGATGTAAGATGATTCTTTTAGCAAATAAGAAAGATTTTATTATCGCTTCCCTGCCAAGCCCCATTACGGCTAAGAATTTTAATAACGTTAAACAGTCTATCATCACGACTAGAATTTTCCCCCATCATCGTCATCATGCCCCGCGTACTACGCCTTGGAAACAGAATTAATATTGAATGATTACTTCCGATAGCTGCGCATCTGAAGCACTTAGCTAGACGGCTCGGAAGTCAAAGATGGGAAACAGTGAAAGGCATTTAAAAAATGCATAACGAGAAAGTAAGAAAAAAAGTAAGGCAAAAATAATACATCCGGAAGTTCATTTTATGTCAGAAACTTTTCTAATAAGTCACACGTTTGCCTCAGCCGAACAGGCGCTGGGTGGGAACTTTGTGCAAAAGAATGCCCAGCAGAAGATAACACTCAACGCTGATGTGGCAAACTTTCTTCCCATACTTTGCTTGCTTTCTCGCTACTCGCAATGTATCAGGTTTTAACAAAGCTTTTGGATGGATGAGGAGCGAAACGAACGAGCAGAGGGTTTCTGCGCTTCGAGAAAATTCATTAAACGCTTGCCTTTCGTCATGCAACTGAAATTCAATTTACTCATCCAGCCGTTTAATGCGAACCTGCCGAGTGTGAAACATCTGCCAAGATTTTCACATTAGAATGTCAAAGGAATGGTGAAAAATATTATCTTTATACAATATTTCTCTACATCTACTTTTCCAGCCAATCGAAGGAAATAAAATAAACTCTAAATAAATCTTCTGGTGACAGCTTGTTTTCCATATTCTTCCCCAATTTTCACAGAGGCACAGAAGTGGATCCAACACACGTCAGACAACATCAATGTCAACTTATTTTGCTTGCGCCAACTCAATCACCCAACCAATATGTCAATATCTCACGGGACGGTTTTTCTTTTACCCGTTGAAAATAATTGGCCCGAATATACTTTTATATCGCGACAACTCACGTACGAGCTCTCTAGTTCTCTCTCTCTCTCTCTGTCTTCTGGAGGTCCCAAGGTCTCAATTCAGCTTGACACATGCCCCGACACGTACGTCAGCATCGTACAACACATTTGCACTTCTATCAACAAACCGGAAGACGAAACGACGACTGCAACGGAAGTGATTGTCACAGGAAATTACTCCGCCAGTAACGACACGGATTACGCTCACCGAGGAGAGCCGTGCCAATGTTGGGAATGCTCAGTTGGCATTGAATCGAACGCCCTGGCACCGCGCATGGAATCGACGTTCCGTTAGCCTAATGTTACTCCTGAATGTTAAAGCAAGAGAGGCGGTGAGATTGAGTGTGAGAAAAATCGTCGGTTCCGCTTGAGATATGTTCCCAACGCCGTTCAAGCGTTTTCGCGATGGCGTGACAGACCTAGGAGAAGACATTCTGAAACACACGAGCGCTTAAAATAAGGCCCATTTTGGAGGACGTCCTATCAAAGGAGATGAAGCGGAAAGAAGAAATTCTTTTTGGTGTCAAGAAGAAAAGTGAAAGAAAATTGATATTCCTTACCTGTCGCAGTTTTACCATCGCATCGGCAGTGATGAAATCTCCTTTCTGGAATTTGGTCACGAAGCACATCACCTGATACTGGCTCTGTCCCCGTTCCTCCTCACCGAGCACGAGCGCTTTCAGGACCTGTACTTCCTGTAGAAGGTAAGAAGATTAAAAACGAAACATTAGTAAGAATTCGCTACAGTTTCAATCAAGGTGGGTTACGATTTGTAAAAAAGTTGAGATTGTAGATAAAAACAATTTACAGAACCACTTTGGTCTGGCGGACATGACTAGCACCTTAAGTGGTCCGATTATTGGATTGCGTTAATGTTTGACACTTGCCATCATATTACCACGTTCTATTTTTACTCAGATGTCACCCTGTTCTATCCCTAAACTAAACATCTGACGAAGATCCTCACTTTTTCAAATTCTAAAGTCAACAACTCGATTCAGTGCTTGACGTACGCTGAAGACATAGACGACGCCGTTGGATTCTTCTTCAAAGTTAAAGACTAACAAAGGATCAAACAGGTGGCAAAATCCCTCGGATTACGGCAGAATATTACGGCAAAGATCAGATAAATGCTGGCTAAATAAGATAGGCAATGACAAGCTTTATAACATCCGTAAGAAACTAGTGTACCAATCCTTTGAAGGCAATAAATTAAGTCTTCACCATCACAAAAGATCGATTATAAAAAAAAGGCGTCATAAATGCTAAAATTATCCATAAAAGTAAATAAAAACATAATTTCAAATGTTCTTTGCACAAAATCTACATTGTCACAACCTGTGTAGCTTTTGGTACCATGCTCCAACTGCAACCGTATAACACATTGTAATGCAGATCAACGTGTAGGCTATATTTGCATTAAAAAATAATTCCTTCAAAAACAAAATACAGCTCCCCAGTGTGCATCTTTTCTGCTCCCACCACCACACACACACAACAAACGCCAATGAATTGATCAAAGCCGTACAACACGACCATTGCTGACACGAATTCCAATGACTCCAATGCTATCCTTCAGTTGCGAATGCGTATGAGAATTTCCCTCAACTTTACCAGCTGTGTCGCATAAAACTCCGTCCAGGTGGAAACTTCATTGCTCGAACGGGGAAGAATGCTTCCATGAACCATCGTGTATCCGATGGGTATCGAAGGATTGTCGCTTTTGCGTCAAACCTGTTACCCAACAACTGGGCGATTGAAAAAGTGCGTCGATTCTGCCCAGTGCGCGCATTTCTTCCATCGGTCCGCATCCGCAAACAAAACCGATGGCACGGCGAACAGTACTGTGGGAGGAGCGAACCGTAATTTAATCGGATTTCGATGCTGTCATCATACATCACACAAAAAGTGGTACGTCTCGAATTCGATACATGAAATACCTAGAACCTGACAAAGGGAGCGCGATGGAGAAGGAAGGAAATCTGAAAAGGGGCCAAACTTCGTCGAGGGTGGGCTGCTTTCACCTGCTTCACATGCTATCACGTTTTCAGCAATGTATGTCCCACATGAGCAAACACACACACCCAAGTATTCCGTGACGTCCATTTGTTAACGTCGACGAGATGGACCTCCCGGATCCTGTTCGACCGATGAATGGGTGTTCTTCATCTGTTCCCTGAGTCCGGAAACTGCACGACGTCGATTCTTATGCCGGGATGGATATGGAGAAGATGAGCAAATGAAATACAACAGAGAGAGAAAAAAAAAACGTCATGTGAAGCAAAAAGACACCCGGAAACGCAAACGTGATTCGTAGTGCAAAACGGTGATGGCCTGTGCCTGGAAATACGACTAGTGCACACCATTCCATTTCTGCACAAAACCGGACAAATCATAGCCGCAAGTCATAAAGCTTTCACTTTGTGAAAGAGTATACTCTTGCAATACTGGCCAACGCGCAAGGATACGATGGTGTAGCGGCAAGGAAATCTAGTTCCCCTGCAGTTCCCTGGAATCGTTCATTTGCCCATGAATGCACCGGGCGCTGCGTTACGGGAATCCTGGCAAGCCACTAACGATAGAGATTGCAATGAAAATTCAACAGCAGTGCAACGATGCGTGCAGTACGAAGCGGAAGGTCTAGCGTCCTAGATATTGCACAAGAGGTAACACCCTTAACACTAGAGACTGACAGCTGTTCCCATAAGATATCGGAGGTTGTGTGTCTTAATTTCATCAAGCTGATATTTTCAACAGGCAAAGACATTTTTGTCTTATTTAATTAAACCGTCTGTGATAGAAAATGTTGTGTAACGTTTAGATACCTTTAAAGGATAATTTAATGAAGTTTTTTTTGACTTTATCAAATCCAGTGAGATACAAAGCTATACATGATACGATTTTCAATAGCATGAAATACATTAAAAAAAACATTGGTATACAAATTTAAACAGCCAAGCCAATACAGTACAAGCATGCCATAGAAAAATAGGCAATATTTAAATATAATATTCATAGCATTACGGTACCCAACCCCAAATTCAAATCCTTCACTCCTCGGCCCACAAAACGCACCGTATTTATGATAAGATGTGGTCGTAAAATGTAAAAGGTTTCCTTTGTAAATTCAACCTTTCCCAATAGAAATGGAACCGGGTGGCAGATTAAGATGATAACCCTATTAGCAGGTGCTTATTCAAATTTTGCTACCGTTTCACCTCCACACCAATACCACCACCAGTCACACTGGCTTCATTCTCACTCATGCACAACACCACACGCAACAAGAGAGTTCTGGAGAAAAGCCACCAACAGCAGCTATCGATGGCCTCATCCAAAAGTAATCAAAACCTTTCGGTAAATATATTCCTAGCGCCCGAAAATCGATGCAAATTGGAAGAGGAAATCCTAACACAATATTTACATTCTTTCTCTGATACCGCATACCCAGGTTCACTCTCGGTGGCTACCTACCCAAGCGCTTTGAAACGACTACCCTCGGTTTTCTTTCCACATTAAAAACGATTCACGGCACCGGTGCTGTTTGGTTGAGCTTAATTGAATTTCTTAAAACCCTGCAACAGTAGAGTTAAACGTGCCAAAGCGTTTCCAATCATCACCTCCCCCTTGATGCAATGCGTACCACTTTCTAAAATATGCAAATTAGATTGCTCAACACTTATCATTGGGAAAAGTGATAATCAAAGGATTGCGCAGTCGTTTCAAATGATTACAAAATAATCAAGCTTCAATCAGGGAAAAGAAAATTGCTAATTTACAATATCAACATAGAAATAAATGTATTGAAAGTATAAAAATAACCGTAATTGGACATGAACACTTCCCTACTGCAACAGGTTCACCACAAAAGCAAAAAGAAAAGTTTTTCTTTAGCAAGAAACTTCTCCGGCGGCTGTGTTGCCCACACCGTCAGCAGTAAGTAAAGATGTTCATACCAATACAACCTCAACAAAGGCCGCAAAAAGACGGAATGAAACAAAAAATATCTTGCCTCAGTTGGTAAAAAAAAAATTACTCTTGGTTAGAACTGTAAAAAAAAAAAACCTTAAAAAAAGTACTCCCGACAAGCCACATCCCGGCGGTGGGTAAATTGTCCTGAAGCGAAAATAATTTTCACTCCGCTTGATAATAGTTTAATAGTGCTGTGAATAATTAATTTTTTCCTCCACCGTACCACTCCTACAACACCACATGAAACCAGCGGATTGGAAGTTAGGAACAACTAACCAGCCAGCGCTCCCCTTCGTATTCCCTGCAACGACCTTTACGCCACAAAACAGCAGAAAAAACATAAGCCAACTGGCTGAACGGAAACGAAACATTTTGTGTAAAAGTGTGTGTTTTTTTTTGTCTCACTATACTTGCTCAACGGAGTACATCATTTGAAAATGTTCCTGCGAAATACCAAATTAGTTTTCCAAGCAGCAGTTGCAGCAAGTTAACGATTAGTTTTCCGAAGCACTAGAGAGTGTGAGTGTGTGTGAAGAGGAAGGATTGTCTTGGTGAGGTGGTGAAAAAGAAAAAAAAAACAGAAAAACGCTTTCGAACAGATTGTGCCGATTCAGTGCTAGTTAACGATACTTTGATGTTTTGTACAGCACCAGTTTCCCGTGCGTTACTACCGTGGAGAGCAAAAAGTAATTGCATTTTGAAATTTGTACTGCTTTAACATTATGCATAGCTTTGTTGGCACTTAAATGTAAGCAGGCAAACATTATCTACCGTACAATTTTGTTTAATTAGAATAATAAGGAAGTCAATAAGGAAGAAAATGTCAAACGCAACAAAACAAAACTGACACAAGAATATTTCCCTGAATATCTACGGTTCTTCTTACACTGTCAGCTGGCATGTCTATTTCTTAAAAGGGACATGGTCCATGGACTGTAAAGCCAATGTAAGTTTCTTATATAAAAAATCAAGATACCACAAATCAAACATTCCGGGACGGGCCTACGTGTGGGACCAGCTCCAAGACTGGGAAAGAATCAGAATCAGTTTTCTACACAATAATACAAATGGTAGTTGTTTCTGACTCGGGATCTATTCAAAAACAATTCCGAGAACGAAAAAAGGTTCATTATCGGCGTCAAGACCTGAACATATTCCAGCTTAGTTCACAGAACGATTTTCATTCACTTAATTTGGTATCAAGATTTCAAGTTCAAGTTTCTACGTTCGAGATAAAGCGCTTATATAATGATAATTCCGGGAACAGTAATCTAAGTTGTACGCTAATTAAATAAAGAGAGCTTCTCGGAATTGCATTACGTAGCACTGTAACCATGTCAACAGCAAAATAGTACGCAAAAAATAAACAAATTGATTGTTTATTTCGACGTCTGTCTGAGACTGTCACAACCTTTTGCATGGTTGATTATAAACAGCAATAAGTGACTTTATCGTTTGAAGCGAAAAACACCGAAAAGAATTGATCTATTCAAACATTTGGAAAGCAGATGTATTAGAGAGTTTAGTTGATAAAAACACATATATTTGTTATTTTAATAATTGTTTTAGAGAAATTTCTTCAAAATCATGTTATTGCTATTTATTACGTTCATAATAAACACAATAATTCACAACAACTAGAAGTATCGAATTCACAACTTATTTATCAAAACTTTGCCACTCTTAAAACTTTAGTCGATTGTCAGAACGAACCCAAACACGAATCTATTATTAAGCTAGCGAAAGTAAGTATCGTTAAATCAGAAATAGCTCTCGATCAAGAAAAAAACCCAATCCCTCTTAATGCTAAATTCCATTCCAATGCTCCGGCATTAGTATTAAATTGTAACAGCACAAGAAAACGCAGGTGTAAAAAAGAGGAAAACTTCATTAATCCAGCACCACTGTTGGGGTGGGAGGTTTCCTTCGTTCAGGACTACATTCAATGGTGGTTTTCCGTTGCGCATCGAAAAGTTTCCCCCCTACTCACGGACTATGCTTTTACCACCCAACAGTTACTCGGGTTAGAAAAACGGAGCAACGTTTTTAAAAACCCTTCCCCTTGTAATTGCTAAACCTTTATAATCTATCCAAATGTGTTTGACGGTTTTATGCGATGGAGTTTGAGAATTTGCACCTTTCACCATACATCAACCGCAACCTTCAACAATCAAATGCTCCACACTCACGCACCAAACAAATCTTCATATTACAACGAATTCCGGAAAATGTTTCTCATTTCACCGGTGAGGCTTCGTCCTGCTGCCAGCTGCACCCTTTTCAGCGCGGTACGGTAATTTGGTCCACAGCCATTACCTTGATGAAGGCGGCCAAGCCAACAAAAAGGCAAACTGGGATCAGATCATTTTCTGTGCAGCTCAGCACAAATTGCGACTGCTTGCGAATAGATTTCTAATGGCCGTGTGTATGTAAGCCACCAAATGGACGGAAACTAATCCAACACAGCGTCTTTCTCCTGAGCCCCGCATTTCGCACATTTACTCCTAGAACTCTGTCTTGCATCAAAACACACAGCAACAACAACAACAAAAGAAAAAGGTATCATCACATTCGTACCTCGTGCACCTGGCTGAATTTTATATCCCTTCCTACTTAAACCTAGCTTAAGTTCCATTCCCGAATGAAAATGGAAATGGGTTTTAGCTGAAAGGTCCTATCAGCACAGTTCTGGGAAAAAGAGAAGGAGAAAAGTTCAGCTGCCGCCACCGCCACCAAACTCCACCCAAACCGTGCTCTCCTATATTGCAACCAGCTTTTTTTCATCGAAATTCACCTTACTTATTACCTTTTTTATCCCCCATGTTCGGTTTAGGTCCAGCTGTTAGATTGGTCGATTTCCCTACCAAAATGTGCTAACGGTGATTCTTTTCTCCTTTCCTTTCCCAAAACCAACCAACCAGCAGAGGAAAAACAACCTTTTGCCCCTTCGATTGCGTTACTTTAGCATTCAAAGCAGCTAGCCTAGATTTGCTTTCAAGCTTTTGCCACTCTCTTCCTACCGCAAGTGAGTTTGTCCTAAATCTTTCGTCTTCATTTCTTATTACACTCGTCCGCTTTTATAGAACGCTTCCGGAAATAGCAGAGCCATGTCTGGTGAGCCTTTGTGTGTGTGTGTGTGTGTGTGTTGGCTGAACGTCTTACAGCCGGATTTGGGTTTATTATCCGAGGCAAACATGTTGGCCGTCTTATGACGCTTTATTAGTAGCACTGAAAGGAAAAGCACAGTCAATGGGAATAGAACGAGATTCACATTCCACCCTCCGAGAGGGGGAGGGAGGGTTTGGGTGTGGAAATGAGAATCACTTGCCGAAACGAACGCATGTCGGCAAGGGCCGGAGAGAGCATAAGCTTTCTGTCCGGTCGGTAATTCCATATTTGTTGATTTAGGGTCTACAGTACGGCGGGACGGTTGTTTCGTAGGCTGGAGTGCAAATGGTTGGTACTAAACAAATGATTGTTTACTGCAGATTACTTAACTTAATTATTCGTGCTAATGCCCCGAGGGATATACAACATAATAATGTTCGACGTGTTTTTCAAGCACTTGTGAGCGATTTTGTGGGATGTGAGCGAACAATTGGAAGAATGGGATGTCTACGGATTTTTTTTTTGTTACAAAGTCTCTTAATTATTGACAGCACTCAACGCATAATTATACAGCTTTCATTTGAGGGTATTTCATTAATATATTTTTTGGAATACAAAAATGGCCAAATTTTGTCAAACTTTATTTAAAAAAAGCATCTTTCTATTAAATGTTTTGCAAAAGTTATTTTGTGCTACCGAGAATTTTTGCGAGAATTTTCACATCAAAGATTGTTGAAATCTTAAAATGCATATAAACTGAACTTTAAAAAGAGTAAGCACTGCCTCAACTAGATCAATGTCAATTACACTATTGAACATTGCTGTGCGTCACCTAACGCAAGAGACATCTACATCTAAATGAACAAATTGAAAATTCCTCGCTCGATGAAACATTCCAGACAGCAATAGGAAAGTGGAATTTACTTGGCAACAGTCGAAACATTCCTGCAGCGCCACGTAACATACCCTATGGAACAGATATTTTTATCAACTGCCTGACGAACTAGTTGCCCCTTTCCATTGATGCTCCGGGAAAAATCAACTCCATATAATCACCCACTCTTTCTGAAAAAAAAAACCAGCATTCTCAACAGAAATACCAAAATCTCCGTCCAGCAAGAGCCCACCAGCAGTAAACAACAAAATAATTCTATTTCGTACGAGGGCGACACTTTCGAGTCCAACGCCTCACTAACAATGGAGAAATATGGAGCAGCAACTCGAGCACTTGCTCGCCCCATCATGAACCGGCGTGCCGGGCATGGCATTCCAATCTCGATCGCGGTGCGGTGCGAAAATTCATTAAAACTTTCCCGTGTCTCGGGTGGCCGCCGGAAGGTGAGAACTTTGGTGTCTTTTGAAAATGTGCGAAAAATGGCTTTTTTCACCTTCTCGTACCTCATCAGCCGTAGCGGTTCGGGTTTGAGATTTTGGAAACGCTCAGGAAAAGTAAAGAAGAGCTGCCTCTCTCTCGCCTCTTCGTTATGTCTTGCTTGCAGGATGAAGTGGTGCGTGGTAGTCTGTTAAAATGCTGTGACAACATTATCATCGCCCGCGGAGGATGACGGCTGCCCGGTGATGAATAAAAACGTCATGCAGCATACACCTTTTGTCGACTTTTATCTTCATTATCGTCAACCGCGACATCGCGGTCCTGTGAAAGCATCCTGCGATCACGCTCGACAAAATGATCTGAACGAAAAATGGAACGCTCCCACGCGTTAATACTTTTTTGCAGGCGCATGGGAGGGAAACCCCCC
>KB696780.1:0-11168 GCA_000349165.1 Anopheles christyi | reverse complement strand
CCTATTACGGGCTCCACAGTCTACTGAGATCCAGATACATTCAACAACGGACAAAATGTGAGATACATCGCACATTGATACGACCAGAGGTCCATTACGGGCATGAGTCCTGGACCATCCGGACGGAGGATGCAAGCGCTCTAGGCGTGTTCGAGCGGCGCATTGTCAGGACTATCTTAGACGATGTGTTCGAGCATGGAGGCTGGAGACGAAGGATGAACCACGAGCTTGCTAAGGTGTATGGCGAACCGGACATCCTGACGGTGGCGAAAATCGGCCGGATAAGATGGCTGGTTCGTGTTTGGATGATGTCGGACTTATGCCCCACCAAGCAGGTGCTCTTGAACGACCCGCAGAAGAAGATGAAGGTAGGGAGCCCTGGACCGAGCATCCTGGAGAACTATTAACCTAGCCTTGTTAGCACGATGTGCTCAACCGTGAGCTGGCCACCAAAGAAGAAGATAGTTCCAGTACTCACATACGCCTCTGAGTAATGAACTCTGTCCAAATCTGACAAAACACTCTTAGCCGCGTTCGAGAGGAAAATGCTCAGAAAGATTTTTGGTCCCGTATGTGTGTGTAGAAAAACATTGGAGAAGCCGCTACAACGACGAGCTGTACAACGACCTCATCGGCGTGCAGCGCGTCAAGCTTATCAGGTTCCGGTCGGCTTGCCATGTTATATGCATGGAACTTGACCCAGCCCGTAAAGAAGTCCACAAGGACAGAGGATGCGTGGCAGGCCCAAATTGAGGTGGCAAGATGGCGTGGAGACGCCCGCCATCAAGGTCGGTATAACGGGAGGTCATGCAGCATGTCAATATCGAAAAGCGGTTGTAGTGCCGGAGAACTTAGTAAGTAATGTAATTGATGGATGGTGCAGACCGGTGGTCTAATTGATAGACGCTCCTACTCCTGTAAAGACCGGACGTAGTTCACTTCTAATCGATATTATAATGAACTTGTTTTATTGGAGCGTTAATTATAAAATTTGAATAATAACTTGCAACTAAGAGCAAGGCGCCTCCATTGCTAACACATTACTTTATGCGTCGAATCAAGCTTCCAACGTCGTCTCTTTCTTGACATAAACGACTTACGTGGTCATGCCGGGCGTATACAGGCTCACCATAGTTTTTCAATGCGTACTACAACTCTTGAAGTAAAAGAAAGGAATTAGTCCGATACGCAACATATATTTGGAAATTTGGCATCTCGACGAAAGTAGTGAATAGCCAACGGTTGATTTATTCAGTTTTATTCAGTTTTGATTCAATCACATCATATCCAATACCGTTAGCCGGTAAAGGTAAAGCGAAGTATTTATGTATCATTTAACATGTAAGATGTGCTTAGTAACTACTTTACATCAACAAGCGAGTATGTACAATTACAAAAAAAACAGTACGCTCATTTACACGGGCATTTGTACGAAAATTGTTTCAGTTTGACTTTCTGACCTTTCGCATAGGTTTACAATTGACACTATGAAGCAGCCTTATTTGCAATCATATATATATATATATATATATATATATATATATATATATATATATTTTTTACTTTATTTACGTTTTACTGAAAGGATAAAACTGATGAAAATTTCCTTAATTCTTATCTATGCGCAAAACGTTTGTGGGTGAATGCAGTTACTTATGTTTCGTTTTTCGGAGGGATAATATTGCTTTGTTATCAATGGATAATTACCCAATGCTTCACAATAAACAGTTATCGTTTTATCTAAGTGCGTTTCAATTAGAAAAATATCGGTGCTGTGCAAAATAACGAGAAACAGTGATTTTTCTAAGATTTCACAAAGAAATTTGTTTTTGAAAAGTTTTAATTCTTGAATGTCATTTGATTTGTTTGTTTAATAAAGTTTCCATGATAGTGCCATGACAAATACAGTCATGATTTACGTTTTTTCATCATACGCCAACTATTTTGCACGGACCTTTATTATAGTTTGCCTGTCATTACGTATAAATTCCTACCCAAGGACAGTGAACCTAAGATGAACAATGCACTGTAATATATGATATGCATATTTGCACTTGAATTTCATATTACAGCTCTTCAAATGGGTGTTCGTGCATATTTGCTTTCCGTAGAAAATTGACCAATCATGAGCAAAAAAAACATATCGGAACACAAAACATGGATTTAAGGAAACAAATGGTCCATTTAATTCGCGTGTCTCCTTTTTTTCAAATTTTGTTTTCATGTTAGTGTGGAACAAAAAACCAATATTATGTTTTACATTCACATCACCCACAGCTTTACATATTCCATCCAGGGAATCCAGCAAAATCCAGCCTACCGGAACACGTATCGTTGCGGTTGAATGAATTTTAATTGGTGGTCACTGTCTAATTTATTTACAGCGTGTTGCATTGGAAGTACTTGAAGGTATGTAGGTATGGCGGTTTCGGATTTCTGATGAACGCTGCAATAAAACACCTAACTCCTTGCGTCTCAGTTTCCGCATTCCCGTGTGTTGGAAGATTATGGATCAGTCTTGCTCGTACATTGTTTTGGTTTTGTTTACGGTTTGATTCCGCCATCTGACACATCGGGAAACATTATCGAAGCCGAACACCACATCATTGCTCGTGCTTATCGCCTGATTCGTTTATCCTACACTATTATGTACAGCACTGAATCTTCTTACAAACTAGGAACTAGGAACGACGACCGTCCACAGTACGCCCTGGTACGTATGGAGACGGTGGCATTGAGATTACGGTTATCGTCAGTCAGCTTTCTTCTCCAGGGTCTGCAGGTAATTGCAGTTTAGAATAAATTATTATAAATAACCTTCCTACCATCAGCTTCAGACATCGTCCCCAAAGTCCGAACCGGCACGATAGCTAATGACGCTGCGGTTTCCGGTGGGCAGGTAAATAACCACATTTGGATCACCATTGTGGGCTCCGGGCGGCATCGTGGCGCTCGTGTTTTGGTACAGGTTTGACGTGGCCATTGCGCTAGCTGTGGAGGGGTTCCAACTGTTTGTACAGCCCGGTACTCCCGTTTCGCCTACTTTAATATAAAGCTGTTGTTTCTGTCCCAAATTGTTGAGCGAGGACATTTTCTTACGCTGCTCTAGATGCTGGGATGGCTGATTAGCATGTTTATCGGACATTACCTCTTGCTTCAATGCGGACCGCAAACTGCTTACGATCGGTGTTCGGGAGAGTTTAAAACGGTTTTTATTCGATCCATTTCTCGGCAGTCTCGACGCCTGGGTTGCAGTAGTAGGTGTTGAGGGCACGGGGCCATTGGATCGACCCGCCAGTACAGCATCGTTACCGTTGCTGCTGTTGCTACTACCGCTGCTAGCACTACTGGCTGCACTGCTCTGACCATTGGAACTTCCATTCTGACTTGGCACAAGGTGATGATATCCCCCGCCCACGGATGAGTTACTTGCCGCCAGCAAGGACATCGTATGAGATGCCAGTTTGTTCTCGGTGATATTGATTTTCTCATTGGGATTGAAATATGACTCCGAGCAAGCGTTCCGACCATAGCCTGCATTCTCTTGGTCGCACGGTACCCTTGTCATCGAACCGCCCGAGTAGGTATCGCCGTGGTAATACATTTGACCTGCAACTGCCGTTGATGGCAGCAGGTGATGTAGGTGACTATCATTTCCGGATACACTCCCCGGAGCTGTAATAAATCTCGCGTTTCCAATCAATGTGGTTGTAGCGTAAGGTGCAGGCGATCGAGTTCCGCAAGAACTGTACTCGCTCGGTGCTCTGCTAGCGTTTGGCTGAGCCGAAAAATGGTTCACTCCATCAGATGGGAGCGGGTTGAACGACGACACTTCAGCGTAATCGCCGGGATAATCTGTATACTCGACATAGCTGTGTGTTAAATAGGTAAAATCAAAGTTATAATTTCAAACACGACTTTGGACAAACTCGCTTTTTACTTTTAGCTGGAAAAAATACAAAATCCTTAAACATACCGAGAACGATTGTTATGTAGCATCGTCTGTTGCTGTTGTTGCGATGAACTGGATGCCACTGGTGCGTAATCTTGAATATGGTCCTTGTTTCTTCCTGTGGACTGATGACCCCACACCATGCCGGATGGATCCATCCAGAGACTATCGTTTCGCGGTATCTTTACAACACCTCCGCCTGGGTGAGCTGAAATTGCACGAGTAAGAAGAGATTTTTATATTACTTATTGGATCGAATAACCTTTACGTATACCTAGATTGTTACAAACCATTCTCCAAACTTACCGCGTAAAGATGCAAGCGCCGTTTGTTTCATCATCATGTGTTTACGTTTTACGAACACCATTGCACCGAACGATAGCATCATAAGCACCAGTATACAGCCCAGCGACGCGATGAACCAGGGCTGCGTCAGGAAGTCGTCCATGTTATTATGATTGATGGGATATCGATGGGATGTTTGATCTAGCTGCTTAGTGATTGGATCAAGCCGCAGGGTTGCAGGGTTGCTGAACGGACCCATGCCTGCAGAAGTAGCGGCGGCTACACTGACCGTGTACGTAACACCTTCGGTCAGGTTTGCAAGCAACAGTGTCGATGAGGTAGCCTCAATCGTGACGTTACTAAGTATTTTCGAGTAGTTCGTTCGTAAGTCAACTCCTCGTACGATAATGTTGTAGGTACGTAAGATTCCTGTGGAAAGTCATTTAAGTCATCAAACCAGTCATTTAAGTTCAGAATCGTAATTAATGCCCGAAAGCTTGAAATATTACCATTTTTTGCAGATGCAGCAGGTGGTTTCCATTTCAGATACACCGCAGATGAATTCAGCAACAGTGCCTCCATTCCGAATGGAGGTTCTGAGGGAACTGTCAATTTAATAAAAATATATTAAAGAAATGTTTTGTTTCATAACAACTACCAAATTTTGGTCACCAACTTACCATCTTCGAGAGTTTTTGCTATCCGATAGTTCGATGGTTTGCCTTCGATTGATTTGTAAAACGGCACTATAAAGAATTCGTACTCTGCATACTTCTCAAGTCCAGTAACAGAACAAGTCGAAGCGCCGGCATTTAATACGGTCATCGTTTTGTATGTTTGAGTACTAACTGATCGATCAATATGTAGGTTTCGCGAGTAAATGTAAAACCCTTCCACGTACTTTCCATTTATAATCTGGGGATCCAAGTAACGAGAAAATAATTATTACCCTTTCATTCATTCGCTTCTTTAAATGGGTGTAACTAACCTCCCAAACCAGCTTCATTGAGGTGGAATCAATGGCAGTAGCGTTAACGAGCTCAACAACATCTCCTGAGAGTAAACTAGCTCTTGCTTCACTAATGTCGATTTCCATACCGAAATTATCGCTCTGTAAAGTATAATCATGGTATGAAAATACATTATAGGAAAATAGCAGCAAACAGCATCTTACCATTCCCAGCAGTATAGGTTCCGAGAGTGGACTTGGAAACGAAATGCCATGCGAATTTTCGGCACGAACTACGAAATAGTACGTCACTCCTGCGCTCAATCCAGTTTGTGTGAAACTATTGTCTTGAAGACGATTCGCAACCTGAAGCCACCCTTCAGTTTGGTTACGGCCAAACAACTCCACCGTATACCCGACCAAACTTGATGCACCGACTTTGCTACATATTACCCAAGAAATCGTGACAGAACTTTCAGTTATATCCGTTACCTGTGGCTTACCAGGTGGACCAGGGTAGGTTGCTGCCTCTGGTGCGCGGTAGAATTTTATGTTCGGATTCGTTGGCACATCAATTCGTAACAGTGCGCTCCAGGTAGATTTGCCTGACTTGCTGCTAGCGACACACGTATACAGTCCGCTGTCCTCTATTTTGCTTAAATCTGCTATCGACAGCGTTCCCGATTCGGTGATATTTATCTTTTCTGTCGGTACTACCGGTATTCCATCCTTATACCACGATATCACTGGTAAAGGAATTCCGCTTGCTCGACACGGCAGGATAGCAACCGACTTGATGGGCAAAGTTTGATTGCATGGGCCTTGCAGAATTAAGGGCGGTGGTCGATCATCTTGAAGATTTACACTCAACACTACACGTGTGCTTACACTGCCAACACTATTTATGGCACTGCATACGATCACTTTACCATTGTCCATTCGGTCGACTTGCGTTATGGAGAGAACACTTGTACCGTCCGCATTTTGTGTTACCTCTAAGTTGTCCATACGGCTGCCCGGTAACAACAATGTGCGGTTGCCTTCAACCCACCAGAATAGCGTTGGGTACGGGTTCCCGGTTGCCTGACATTCGAACAGTGCTTCCGATCCTGGTTCGATGAGTAAATTTTTCGGACGCACAAGGAAACTTGGGGGAGCTACAAGAGAGGTTGTAAGAAACAAGAATGGGATCGGAAGTGAGACAGAAAGTACTTTGATTGTGGTCGAACGAATTAACGATGCAGCTGAACATGTCTTGACTTACAATGCACCACCAATGTACCGGATGCGGAGATGGATCCAACAGCATTGTCCGCCTCGCAGCTGTATTCACCCATATCTTCGATTGTGATGTCATCTATTCGTAAACTTCTGTCCTCAAGCACTCGTACTCGCTCTATGGGAAGAACAAAAGTGGATGGGGTGCAGCCATGCATTAGAAACAGCAGTTTATCCTCGTTGAGGCTTTATTGCTTGCTTTCAAGTAAAACATATTTCGATTCGAACAAGGGCTTCAAATTAATAGAAATTACTCTGTGATATATGGTATGAAAGATAGCTCGTCCCGGGTAAGATTTCTGCCGCTGAAAGCAACACAACTTGTAGGATTTTTTTTTGACAAATTTGAATACCAACTGTTAATTAAAAGCTGTTATACAACAAGAGTGTTTTTACTGTAGTTTTGTTAGCATTAATGCCTACTGTATGACGTTATGATTTTGTCTGCAATTTTGTTCAGAACCGCTTCATCACCAGCAATGCACTTTGCACACGTCAAAAGATAACGCACCGGTGACCAAGGTACGTAGTGTAGGTAATTAATTTATTTCGAAACGCCCCGATTATATCGGGAAATAGTATAGCATCGTATGGTTCGTCGAGTTTCCTGATTCACAATTGCTTACAGCAGTCCGTACGTGACAACTTTATCCCGCTCAACGAATTTATGGTCCACAAACCGCACAACCCTTTTAAGGGATAAAAGTCATACACACGTAGTAATTTTCGTGGCCCTGCTGTTGATGCTGACCAAACGTTGTTTGTTCCATGATAAACAAGCTAATAATAATACGACTAATGACGACACATAAAACACTATGCTATCCTATTATTGCTCCATTCACTGTTTCGCACGTCCGATTTCCAGTTTCCTTGAATGTTTCCGTTTTTCGCTTCCGATTACCATGAAATGCGCTTCAATACGTACCAAGCGGCATGTTGCCTCCGGAAGCTGATCGCCTCCACAGAACATCTGGCAATGGTTCTCCTCCGACCCGGCATTGAAACACGACGGAGCTACCGGCAACAACGGTCTGGTCGTTGGGTCCACGTATTAGAAATGGTTTCACTGTAAAAATATTTACCGCTATCAAGAGTGCTCCAAACAGCCCGGATGGGTCCAAGAGTTACCGTACTTACCGTGGACTCGCAAAAAGGCAACAGTGGATTCGCGCACACCTACGAAATTC
Source organism: Anopheles christyi (assembly GCA_000349165.1). NCBI lineage: Eukaryota > Metazoa > Arthropoda > Insecta > Diptera > Culicidae > Anopheles > Anopheles christyi. The sequence continues at coordinate 3,514 of KB696780.1, read as the reverse complement.
TTGGCCACACACTGATAACGACCGTCGTCTGATTGGCGAGCATCTTGTATGGCCAGATTGCCACCGTCCACGATACGAATACTAAAAGTAGTAATTTAGTCGACCGGTTACAATGCATCGCTTGGTTTAATTGGTGAAAAACGAGATGTTGGATTGCGAAGGATTAACTTTTGCTAGCAGAAAAACCAAAGTTCACAGACCCGTTTGGCAGGACCGGAAGTGTTGATAAGTATCATTACCTTCATTATTCATGCCAAAACGATCGCTAGCAGAAAGTTTGGCAACGCAAATAAAAAGACCAAACTACCGAATGTTGTTACTCGTGCCAAAGTTAATAAATAATGTGGAATGTGGTTGCCGAAAGCAAAAACAGTCCTACTCTTCTTACCAGGCACATGACTTACCGTTTCGAGTTGGCGAGATCTAAAGTTTGTCCGTTTTTGCGCCAGAAAACTGTCGGTTCCGGTGAGCCCCTTGGTGGTCCGCATTCTAGTAGTACCGTTTCCCCCTGTGCCACCCGTGTATTTTGTGGTTCCAGGCGAAACTCATCCCTTAGTACTGAAATTAAACATCAAATTATAGGATATGTACGATTATGTCCGTAAACGTAAGCATACCAAACTCTATGTTTGAATATAGTTGCAAAAATATTATTTACGTTTCTTGATACCGAACTTTCAACGTCCCAAAAAATCCTAAATTGTACATTGGCTTTACACTCGAGTAAATACTGACATGCACGTCGACTGGACGTGACAGATGCCCTTAGTAAGTTCTTCAACTGTACGAGAAGGTTCATTTTGGTTTTGTTATCCATTGATGAATTACTTTTACGGGAAAATCTAAGCCCTTTAGCATTAGGACACGTAGGAAGCAAGATAGAAGTAAAAGTTGTAATCCACACCAAAAATCCAATGCACTAATCTCACTCGTTGATAAAGACCGGGTATTAAAAACAACTTTCCAAACGCGAAAGATCACCAAGGGTGCCAGTTTCCGAGTGCACACGCGTAAGGACAACGAACAAGAACGAACTTTTGGCGGAACTACGGTACGGGCTATTGGCGAATTGAGAGTCAAGTAAATAATGTCACAAGCTACGTTCGCAATACCAAACCCTCCTCGAATGTATCTGCTTCGATTTGCGGACCAAATCGTTTCGATTATACTCCAAGTAATACCGGATACTGCATTTATATCCTTGTACGCTTTGCACATAAGAACGAACGACACGTAAATAGAAACGCACGTTGTGGGGTGTCGATTACATTTCACGGAACGTGACTTGCAAAACATTACGCTACACAATCTTATATTCGCTGTAATCCTATCGCATAAAGTTAATGCGAAGGACAGCAGCTATGTCCATGTGGCGGACACGGCAATGGAAAGGTTTGGCAGAATCTGCGCGTGACGCCGTTTCCGTTTTTATGCGCCCTCATTTAAAAATTCGAGCGCAAGATTAATACGTGGCGAATTAGCCACGTTTCTGTTGAGCCGATCTGGGTGTTGCAAAATAAAATATGAAACCGTAGATCCTATCCAGATCATCACGGGGATGCATTCTCACACTTTCATATCGGGACGTTTCTGGTGAAGTATGAACAAGAGTCTTTCGAAGATATATGTTGTGTGCCAAAAAAATGAAGAGGGATAGCAGGATCAACGAAATCATTTGTCAAATATCGTAATCCTCTCGATGCAGTGCGAATGGATTGTACAAATTGGATTAGCTTTCCCAGGGCTGCATCCATGCGGGAGAAAAAGCTATTACGCTAATAAATAGCTGAAAAGCTAAGTTGTTCTAACAATAGACAAGAAAATGTTTTAAACGGACAACAGTGTTAGTTAAGTGGTGAAATCCATTGAATACCAAAGAAGTATAAGAAACTGTTGTGTAAATAATAGAGAATCTTCATTGTCTTTTTGGTTGATATAACATATACTTTAAAAAAGCATGAAAAAAATTGTATTGTTCTATTATTTTATTAAGTTATTTGCTGAGATTGTTTTGTGTTGCAAAACATGAATGCAAAAAATCCAAATAATTTAACGTTATGCACAATTCCATCCTTTACTTTCCTTCTCCATCCTTTGTGCATCTCGGCGCATAGCCTCAACCGAGGAACTAAAACCCGCTGTCAGCATCGCTACGCTAAAAAAGCAAGCAAAATTGCATTCTTATGCTGACCAGCTATCCTTGAAGGCGACCCCTGGCACCTTTTATTTATGACATGGACTCAAATAAATATTCTTTCTCATTTTTATCTGTTGAAATCTTCCCTTGGCCATTATTTTTCACACACTTCAATGCTTTTTCTTTTACGTTTTTTTTTTTTTTTGCTTAGCTTTTGATTGCTTTTCCAGGAAGAGACTTCTCATATGAAAATGTGTAGCGCCATTGCTATGTTGTCACATTTTCCTAAAAATCCATGTTTTGGTTTGCTGTACTTACACTTGTTTGTGTAAGATGACTGAAGAAGAAAGATATAGCTGTAGCATAAACGATTCATAACGGGTCATTAATATGCAAGCTGTGCAATTTCTTTCTTAGTGGTTGTAGTGAATTCGAGAAACTTCCATAAAGCATTTATCCCTTTTTACATACAAACAGATTATTATATAATAGCAGCTTATCGAAGAAGTAAAGAGGCGTACATTTGTGGCTAAACTTTGAGAATTAAATCTTATTAACTCTTATTCTTTGCTATTATTGTGTATAATTTCATATGTATTCATTATTTTATCATTTCATGCATCATTCCATATATTCATCGTCCTATTGTGTACTTGTTTTCATTATGCATTGGGAATTCACATATGTCGAGAAGATGCTGTGTCAATCGCTATAGATTTAAATATAAATAGAACGGAGTACCTAATTGCTAAAGGGTAGTGCAAATTATATTTTGACGTTTTAACGCCAAATAGAAACCACAAAAAACGTCAAGTTTAAAGTGTGTTGTCAATCACGATTGCAACAAACCATCTGTACATGGTTTCATTCAATGTTTTTCGTTTTGCATCGATGTACCACAGGCTAAGATTATTACTGGTTTGGTCTTGCCAGTGGGAAAGATGAAAGAGTACAAGCTTCAAGTATCTGTTGCTCAAGTATTGTCAAACGTGTTATTGCTAATGTTTACAGTAAACAGTTGTATTTTCGTACAGAGGAATAGCAATTTCAAACAGATGAATTATGTGCGTCTTCAACATTTGGCCAGCCAGTTTTGGCGAGTTGAAAAAACAATAGGTTGGAACTCGTTTCAAAGAGTTAAAAATTATTTGAATGCATACGTTAAAACGGACCTACGAATTATATTTAAATAATGAGTCCAGCACATGATGGGCGGCATGGTCGTGGACGATAAAAGAAAGTATTTTAGCAGAACACCATATTTTTTTTTTTTTCAAATCAATGTTTTGTTGCTATCCCACCATCGTACTATTTTATGGGTATAGTCATAAATTTAATCCTTCCATTTCTTACCTGATACTTGAAGCGTTGCATTGT
>KB696778.1:0-11214 GCA_000349165.1 Anopheles christyi | reverse complement strand
TAAGCATCTTCATATCTTTGCTTTAAGCTAAAGAAAATGTCCTCTTATTCCGTATTTCCGTATGAGTAATAAAACAATTCGATGCTGGTGGAGCACAGTAGTTTCACTTAATAAAAAAAAAAACCTTTCCAGTTCACAGTCACGATCAGCACAAAACTCGAAGAACACAACAGTCTTCGTTTTAATGTAAAATGCAAAAAAAAAACTTGTCACTATACCACACTTTTCGGGGGTATTTTGGGAATGATCGATTGTTGACGTCCACTTAAACGGGCACGAACACGGGTCACGGCACGTGGATACGTTGGACGGTTGGAAAACGGTAGGAAACGGAGCTGCTTTTCCCCCTTTTTATAAGCAATCAGAATAAAACACAACTTGCACAGAACGCCGACACGCGATCAACACGTGGATTGCAAGATATGCCGTGTGCAGAGAGCCAAGGATAGGTCAACGCCAATATTTGCTTTGTTCTTCAACGGCTTTAGGCAAGTGGCAAGTGTGAGGTTAGGGATCTGACGCAGAGCACAACGGCACAAAGGCGGGAAGCGAACGCAACCGGTTGGAAAGATTAACGCGAACGAAATGATCGAGCAGGTGATGTGAGATGAGCTTCGATCTCTTTAAAATTAGGATGCGGTTAAACTTGTGTTAGTGACTTATCTGTGCGTGGTTAGAGTGATAACACACTCTTAAAATTATCTGCCGATGTGCTTTGGATTCTGAGAACCGAGATCCGCATACCTGAGAGCTTAGTTAGGGTCACTCTTCTGTAACCGAAAAAATTGATTTGAAATAAAAATGATAGCCAACGCTTTAAATTAAAAATTTGCAGAAACAAATGCGACTGTAATTATTTGTGTTTTGGTCATTTTTAGCGAATTGTCAATCGATTTTAATTTATTTGAAAATGTTTCTTGTTGTACTGATTGTTTGTGCCAGTTCTTCAAAATTGCATTTAAATGTAAAATTTAAAGAGCTCTTCCAAGAAATGACACCAAAGCACGAATGATGCTGTTTTTCTTGCCGCTTTGCTGGTGTTTTCCCTTTAATGTTGACCCACCTAAATGTGAATAACAAGAAATTGCGAACTGCAGCCAAGCATGAAGGTGTCTTTTTTCTTCTTCACAGTATAACCCAATTTTTCTCCCATAACCTTGAAAACACGTCGCCTTTTCATTCGCCTGAAAGCATACATAATACCCCACGCTCAATTCACTGACACCGTTATCAGCTGTTGTAGCAACCAACACACATTTCGGTCAACAACAAAAAAAAAGTGCGACACCGTACGAGTGTCCAATTTTGGCAAAACACACATTCTCCAACCAGTATTTGAGCGAGTACCAAAAAAAAGTCGTCAACTCTCTCACACTCTCTCTTCTAATTTAACAGGCCACCCACTCAGCTTGAGGTCAAAGTGCACCACACATATACACACATTGGATTTGATTCCGTTGGCATCATGGACAAACGTACACACGGATGGAACATGCAGCGGAGTCAAAGTTTTCTTCCTTCCTGCTTTCTTCCCCGACTCCGGCAGAGGAGTCTGATGTCGTTTATCAGTGTTATCACACCCACACTGCAGAAACCATCCATGAAAGCTATAAAAAGTTATGGTATGCTTTTCACAGAACGGTCTAAGATGAGATGTTTTTCTTTGCTTAGTTGTTGGTTTGGGATGTTTTTGTGTGAACATTGAGAAGATCGTGAAGCTAGTCCAAACAAAACTGTGAGAGATGATACATGTGATTTGTATTTGACCAAACCTTCAAAGTTGTGTATTAAAATAACATTAAATATTTAACCGTTTATAACTAACAACAAATAACTTAAAAGCGGTAAATTCAACGTCAATCTCATTACTTCTCACAATGAAGTAGGAGAGATGGGTAATTGAATAGCTTTCTCGCAAAGAATAGCAAAAGGAGAAGAAATAAATTTCCAACTATCCTCATTTCCTGCTCGGCTATCAGGTGCCCTTAAGCAAACCCTGACACAACAGGGCGGAAGTGAGAAAAAGTGAAACGGTTTTCCAGCCCAAATCCCCTACGGTTATGTTACAATTTCGCCCACTTATACCTTTTACCATCTCCATCTGGCAGCGGATAAGCATCGCGCTATACACCTGAATGGTGGTGCACATTGTCGTCATATCTTTGCCATCCATCTCATAACCTTATTTTTACGATAAAATGATGCCGCTTTCTACCTTTTGCGGCTCTTTGTAGTACGTACGGGCATTCGGTGGCGGGATAAAAATTGAGGTTAAAGATGAGCTTCCGGAGCTGCTGCTGAAGAGATGCGGAAGAATAACCACCCTTACCTCACTGCAGGAAGAGAAACTATTCCTTTTCCTCATATACGGTGTATATTATTTGAATTTGTATCAGGTTAGAGGAAAACCAAAAAGGCTGTATGGTAAGCGTATGCGCTCCGTCACACCAGCTTGATGCTTATCGGACACGACCTCGTTTTGGAAAGCTGTGCCGTGACGTTGAGAACGCACAAACTCGCACAAGTGGGCCACTTCCGGCGAAAATCCCAACGAGTACCGCTTTCCATCTTCTGCTCAACCTAGCAAAAGGATGGTAGAAGTTTGTGAAGGGGTAGGTGGGCTGTAGGTTTTCGTTAACGAAGAAACGGGACTACTTCCGGTTAGATTCGTTAACGAAGAAACGGGAGATCTACTGGGATGGGAACAATTGACGTCACCACATAACGCTATTTATTGTGTATCTATTGCTTTCTGCGGGAATCTGTGAAGATAGCTGATCCTTGGAATTGCTTGGTAAATCTTGGGATTTTACGGCTATAAATACTTCAGAAAAATTGATTGAACTGCTTCTGGTGCACTGAGTGAGTGTGCGAAACTGAGAATCAGTCTCTTTAATAGGAATCTGGTGTTTTTGTTTCAGTTAAATAAATCCTCTTTTAAATGCAAATGTATTCTCATATCCAAAAAAGCATCCATTCATCCAATAAACCATAAAACCAATACTGTCCCTAACACACATCCGTCCGATCGTTAGAAAACTTCAAAGTTGTTATCCTAAAGAAATGTGTGTCCTCTTGTCTCTTCCATACCAATCCAATACTATCGTTATCAGTAACGAAATAGTATACAAAATTACTTTGACATTGGGCCGTTTTCCTAAATTCCCTCCGAGATGGGGTCGCAGATTGACGTGACGTTCACATTCGTCCTACATTCGCTTGACTAGATTACGGATGGATTCGGTGACAAACCCCCTCCCGGGCTGACCGTCACCGTAACAGCGAAATCCATCCAGAGTCCAACCCCCAAGCCATGTGATATTCTTGTCACGTTTCAACGGGCGCTTGAGTTGCTGTGCCGAGCTGGAGCAACAGCGGGCGCGAGATTTCGGACTCGGGCATGGCGGTTTTGTTTTCTACTGAAGCCTTCACAATAATCTCTAAACATGAAAGCAATCAGTTTCCCATTTCCGAACCCGGGAAGCTTTGAAATTGGTGTAAGATGGAACCACCTTTCTTTGGGTCAGTTTATCGCAGTAGGAAGAAGCGAAAAGCCACCGGCAACACAACGACAAACTGCGATCGGGAGTGGGCTATGGTTGAAGCTTCAAATGGCCATCTCGTGTGCGAATGTTTGGTTTAAAGTGACAGGAAAAACAAGTTATTGCTCTAGGGCTCTAAGTTGTCTTGACTCATTTTTTTCTTTTCTTTTTTGGGTCAGTGAGTTACTAAAACACTGACATATAGACCAAAGATGCTTCACTGCATGAAATAGCAACTACCTATTGTGAAGATGCAGCATCAATAAACGTTTTAATCAGGAAATTGAAAAAGGTGGTTCTGAACATCCTCTCTGAAACTCTAGCTTCCAATCAAAGACACGGGTATTGGCAATAATGCAAAGACAACCCAAGCAATTGGTATTTATTTATATCGAAGTGAAGTGTCCCACAGGCAATAGTGATTTTCCGGGAAGCTACACTTGTGACGGGAAGTCTGCGGTAGCACAGAATGCTGTTGCAAAATTGACTTCCTGTCCCACACAAGCACTCTAGCGTGAGCAGAGCTTCCTGCTTACCATCTTCAAGATCAATATATATATGGACACTAAAGCGCATTGCCATCTACATCCATCACTTCTTGTTTGATCGGTAACATGGTCATCAGTTCCCGGAGCTAGCTAAAGTGTTTATGTTTGATGTAATATGGCATCAACTCATAGTTTGCCCTCTGCTCAGCTAAGCGCACAGCTAATCATACACACACACAGACACGCCCATCAAATACGCGTTTGAAGTGTTCGGCACCAGAAGACAATTTCCTTTCAAACTACGTCATCCGCCGGAAGTGGGCGCCGGAATCGATGCGTTTCCAGGATAAGGCTATTTAACCTCTGAATACTGCATGCGTCACTCTTCACCATCGCTGGTGGTGATAGGAATCGCTCCAAAACCGTAAGCTATTGATTGGCTTTGGCCGCTACCAAACCACCCACCATGACCATAACCACCCACATTTGAAGGGGGGAAGGTGGTTCCATCAAGCGCTCGGTGTTTCAGCGAAACAAGACGTTTCCTTCCCCGGTTCGGCATCGTAATTAATGAACTCACTCATATCGGGCTTCCTGGGGACGTGTACGACGATCCCTTCTGCATGCCATTTCGGGCGAATGTTCCAATCTAGCGTTTCGAGAACGGGTCTCTCTACATTCAATCGACCAGGTAAGCAAATTAAGATCTTCCCATCGATTTGTGGCCTCCAGTGGGTTTTGGAGCACACGCTCAAGCCAGTGGTCGGCAATTTATCATTTTACTTTCAATTAGCTTAAAAACTCGATTAGAATCTATCTCCCTCGGTGAATGGATGCTAGCGTATTGCTTTTATGCACGGAAAATATCTTTCAGCCGTCAGTAAAACAATTTGACAATCGATCCCTTTGTAAGCGCTTAGTGCGATCGATCGGAAGTAATATCAAGGTAAGCTCCACCTCTTTGTTCGGTAGAACCTACCGTGTTGCCTTAGAATGTCTGAGAATGGACATGCAAATGGAATGAAATTTATGACCGTCAAGGGAAATACACAATGGATACCTTTAATCCTGGGGAAAAACAAACGCAACCGTAGCGTCATGTGCTCCTGCGTACTGTTGCTATCAAGATCCGATCCTCCGTTAGTTAGGGTAGAAGAATTGTCCCAGGATGGCATCCACTCCCGCGGGAATGGAACTGGCTATTGTAATGTTTCAACAGTGCCGCTAATCCAATCCCCCACAAGAAGGTTGATGCATTGCAAAGCTCGTCCATAATTGATTTATATCGATTGTTTTCAAATTATCCTTGCCATCTTGAGCTTTGCGTACGTTTCGTTCGTTTGCTTTGCCCTGCACAGCGGGTGATAAATTGTTTAGCTCTGGGCGCGTATCTTCTTGCGAATTCCAAGGGAGTAAATTGAACCAATAAATAACAACTCAATTGGAAAGGTCGTCAATATACATGTATGCATAGACTACACATCGTGGTGTGTCTTTTTACTTTCATTCCAATTCAACAAAAAAGATTTGATTGTGGACAATCAGCAAGCGTGTCCTACAGTGTCCTGTCAGGAACCGTAACAAACCCACGCTTGAATGTACGTTGCAAGCGTTCTGGAACGCGATTCTGCAGCAAAATGGTCACGTTTTCCGATGCACAAGCTGCGCTGTATGAATGGTGTTTCATTTGTTACGCCTTCTGAACTGAATGCTCCGGATTAGGCAAGATCATGTGCCTCGCTGTATGTCCATGAACCTATTCATGGTTTTGTAGCTGAACCACCAGCAGAATAGACGGACTGATGTAACATTATCTTTTTCAGCCGGTCAAATGTGGACAATACCATGCCACGCTGGAAGAGGGAATGCCTATCGGGTTTTGTAACTACGAACCGTGCGTAGTTTGAACCTCCCGTTGGCGTATCGCACAATTTCCATTTGTTTGGGGAAAGAATTTCCTTTCCAACGTAATACGTAATGATGGCACATGGTTGTAGCAGCCATATAGTCAGTATGGTTGCTAAAATTATTTTCTTTTGCTCCCAACTGGCCTAGCTTGTCTGACATACTTGACGCTATCGCGTCATCTATTTAAAGAGAGCAGTCTCAAAACGCTATCGCGTGAACAAGTGTACCACGAGTGCAGCCTGATGCTGCTAGCCAAATATGAAACCATGAAAATAATGTTTCACATTTCCTGCAAACTTTCACCCAACCGAACCCATTGCCATGTCATCACTCTACTTTCGGTGGATAATAATCCGGTCGTTGGCCGGCCAAAAATTGCCATTGGCCAAAACCATTGTCGGTCAGGCTCTCTTTAGGTCGCTCATTGTTTGGCAAATTTATGATTTCAATGTTTTACGAGTTTGTTACAATTTTCAACACATCCGGTACTGGTGCAGCAGCAAACCAACGCCACGATAACTGCCACTACTACTACTGGCGCCAATGTTTGTGTGCGGAGCAGCAACACTTCCGATGTGAGGTTAGGTCATGTTAGGACTGTGCCAAATGGAGATGTCGACTGAAAGTGTCGAGGGTGTGTGGAGACACAAAGAACATAGCGAAAATAAAAAGACATTGGCGCCGACTAGTGAAACAATGAGAAACCGGGGTGGGCGAACTAAAATCTGATTTTGAGGGCCACGGAAGAAGGTTCCACTTGGCACTTTTTGAGGTTAGCTTCGCTATGGTACCGCTTTTGTTTGATGCAGTAATTTTCAGCGAACACCAACCACCCGCCCGTATGCGAACCCATTGTTTCCATTCGCATACATAGCGGGAAGCATGTCTGATAAAAGTTCGAAATTAGAAGTCACTGACTGGATGATATTGGTGGTGGTTCGTGTGGGAATGTTCTTCTGGCTTTTCTTTTCTTCTGCATGCAGGAATGGAACGAAGGATTAAGCAAATGGCATATTACAGTTGCATTGAGTGCGCGAATAACTATTCTTCTTTGCTTTGCCCCGAACAATGACGCTTAGAACATGTTCGTTCCAGTTCTAGCAGTGTTCGAGAGTCATTAATGTCTTACTACCAGTGTAACGAGAGTGGAGCGAAAACACAAAAAAAAAACATCCTTTTCAGTAAAGGGTTCTGTACAAAAGCCGCAACACAATAGTGGCTGCCAGTGCTGCTGAATTTCGGCATGCTTTATGCTGATGAGTAGAACAGCAGGAATAGCAATGGCTACAGAATAAATTTGAATGATGAAAAGGTACCGTTTTTAATCCGAGAGAGTACGACATGCCAGCATATGAAAGTTTGCATTGCTTGAAATTGTTAATCAAAAGCTCTCAGAAAAAAAAAAAGTTTATTGTGCCAATTATTAGGCTAAAATAGAAAGGACTGCATTATTTTTAAACAGCGATATTCGCTTTAAGCACACACAAAAAAAAACCCATCACAATAAAGCAGTATTTGCCAACCAAAATGCATAACTTTAGGCGTCAAACTAACCTTTTAACTAAAGGGAAACTTTTTTTTGACAGCAAGTTTGTCTGGTTAGTTTGCTTTCTTTGTTTGCCTTTTTTCTAACAAAGTTCCATCATCTGGATAAGCACCGTGCCAAAACCTCGTTCGCTCGCGCGCGCTTTGTGCGTTTGCAACTAACTCATTTATTAATGCACCACTTTGGCAAACGTTTTGCGTGGCGCGACATCGCTTATAATTTGGCTAATAATAGTCTCCGTTCTCGCTTTCCTGTTTTCTCGGCGGTACTTAGGGGCAGGGAGGTTTGATGGTGATAAATGGGACGTTTTGGTCCCTCCATGAAGGCTGTTTTGCTTGTGGCTGGCTTGCTGGTCGGCATCGGGAAATGAGCAACATTTTGGGGACGTCTGACCTCCTGCCCTGTGCGCGATCTCCAAACAGTGTGAGTGCCAACATCGTCAGCGCCAGCCGTCACCGCAGCAATGATTTACGGCATCGAGCAATGTGGATGAGGGGCCGGTACTGGTAGTGCTCACGTTCGCCAGACAACGCGCGGGTAACGATTGTGGTCGTGGCGGCATCTGGGTAATGTCTGGGATGGCCCTTCTTTACTTTATTTTTTTTTTTTTGGTTAGTTCGTGGGTCTAGCTAGAGTGTTTTTACATGCCGATGGGTTGATTTAGCTTTCGGGATGACGACGTTGCCCTTACTTGCTGCAAAGGTCCATCGATTATTTCAGAGTTCTTTTTCTACTCCTACATTCCCTTAGTCGTTCCGGATGCTAGCCGAAATTGAATGTGCAAAGCAAAGTGCTGCGGGCGGATCCCTTGTTCAAGGTCATTCTGGTTTTTTTTCGAGCTCGACGTTTGAATGCCGGAAGAACCAAAATTTACTTTTTCACACGTTGCCCCAAAAAGAGTGTGACGGGGTTGGGGATTGGAAAAAGGGACATGATTCAAGAGTGGTCCTGCTTGTTTTTGTGCTCTCCTCTAAACACTTCCTTACACTTCCCTTTCAAGCGCGAATGTAAATGGCGGAAATAACGCCATTTTTTTGCACGATTTTTATCCGACCCTTCTCCGCCTTCTCCGGAAGTGGTGAAAAATTGAATGAAATCGATCCTCGATACTCGTTCAATATCCGGTTGCTGTTATACCGACGGGCAGCAGCAGCAAGGCATGGCTTAGCCAGTTACACCGTACTCACCGTCCTTGTGGGCGAGGTGAAGATAAGAAAACGATAAACCTATTAAATTATCTTTCCCGTGCTTTGCCGGGTCGGTGGCGCAAAATGGTATGGGAAAAAGAGAAACCGGGCGCTTAAAACCGTTTCACCGTTATCGATCCTTTATCTCCAGGGGCTAGCGTACCGTGTAGTCAAACTGTTTTTTTTTTGTTTGACTAGGCGTACATTTTTTATGCGTCCGCTGCTTTAATGAAAACCTTCCGCTTGCTGTCGCCGTCGATGTGGATGGGCTCCACGGCTTCGACCGACTGAAGGTGAATCTGTCTGCCAGTTTTCATGCCCAGGCTTGTGTTTGTTGAGTGGCATCGTTTCCTGCTATCTGCCTTCTTGTTGCGGCACTCAAGAGGAAGCGCAAGATATCCATCCTTGGCCTCCAGAGCGCGCGCCTCCTAGTGCGCCATTGCGAACGAGTCCCGGAAGCGCAAGTAAAACAGAATCGGAAGCACAACGGGCATTGCAAACCGGTAAAGGGAGGAAAAGCAAACTAGCAATACAGTCGGCCAGTTTGCGCTTCGAAAGGATAAAAAAGCGAAAAAGAAGTAGAAGCAAAGTGCCACTTAACCGCCATTATGCGAGGACGATGACAACGAGTGAAGCGAGAGAGAGAGAGAAAACTCCTGCCAAAGGGGGCCTATATTGGCATTTTTCGCTTACCTTTTTTTCTTTCTACAAAGTACTCCCCAAGTCGGCGACCACAATGAGGCATTTCGGGTTGTGTGTCGTTTCGGTTGCAGATTGTGTTTGGGGCTTTGTAGAAGAGTAGCGATGGATCGTACCGGTCTGCCATGGGACAACAGAACAAACTACTTTAATGAACTTTAAGCACTGACATAAAAGCAAGTTCGTTTAAAAAGACGTAGTCAATGAAATCATTGTGAATTGCATAAATTCAGGGGTTTCGCTTACAGCGCCTAAAATTATGCTTCGGGCAAAGCAAATTTTTTCTTAAAGGCGTGTTTACGCATCAAAATGGATGGTTTGAAACCTGTTTCCCTCTTTATTAAAAATCACCCTGAAATAAATCAATAAATTGATCACAGCATCATCATCGTCACCATCCCATTCAAACGTCAAATCTGTTGTCGTAATTTTGAACGATTTTCCAACGAACTTCCCCCTCGATTTGAATACCGTATGTTCCAATCTATTCCACACGCATCTCCTCCGTAAGGATATTAAATTATAGAGCAAAGCTGTGGCGTACTTTAACCTTTAAGCTTGCCTCTTTTTTGACAGCGTGCTTCAGGCTGCTCAAAACAGACGCAGCGTGGGGCCGTGCCGAATATCTAGGTTAACGAGGCATGGGGCTTATTAAAAGTCTTGTTTCGTTCGCCATACGCTAAGCGGCATAATCTGATTCACCTTGGAGAGCGAAGCAAGAGAGGGTGCTGCGTGTGCTTAGGACACGAGGATCCTGTTCTAGAAAAATCACATTAAATTGAGAGCTACCATGGAAGCTAGCAAAGAAAAGATGGAGTAGGCGGGAAAGAAGCAGGATCGCGCTTGTGGAAAAATTGGATCCTTCGTTTTGCTACTATTATTGGCTGCCCTAGGGCATAAGGAGGTTATGTTTTTTTTGTTTTGTAGCGAGTGTGTGTGTTGTTTTGTGAGCATCCAGTTGCTTTAACAACGGTCGAGATGGATCGAACGATGCTTGGCCGGGCTTCAAAGCAGCAGTCGTGCTGATTCAACAGGTTCGTTATCTCTTGCTACCTTTCCTGTTATGCGCTCAAAAGCTAATGCACCGTAGGTTAGTGAACGGGACAGTCTTCTTACGTCGCGACAGTTTACTACTGAACGGAAACTCTACCTTCCTTAAGGGCGCATCCAATTTTCAATCCCATAATAGGCAATCGCTTGAAGCTCTTTGAACGAGATCGCTTTAAACAATCGATGGCAGTCACGGCGTAGCCACACAGTTCCGTCCGACTGTCAATCCGGTTCGAAGGACCAAATCAAGCATTGTTCGTTCATTAGTGATGGTAAGCGTGTTGGACAATATAAAGAGAGCTAGGTATACGTTTGATGAGCTAAAGCACACCTCAAAGAAGATGAAAGTAAAAAAAACCAGTTTTCCCATTCACCGAACAGTACTTGGCATTCCTTTCCTTCCTTTCCCGTCAAAACAGTAAACTCATTTTGCCTTGATTTTTCACTTTCTCTTTTGCCATTCGCCCATCGTGAATGTTTATTTCTGCTCAACTACTTGGTGCGGTTGGAAGGTTAGTGGCCCTGGGAGAAAAATCTTAAACACACTTACAAAACGAAGAGCTTATGCGGAAAAGTTCATTTCCTGTTTTTCCCTACCGTTTTCCACTAGCAAGCTAGTGAAAGACGGAGCAGCTAAGGTGGAGAAAAAATCCCTCTTATGATCCCTCACGATCTTCAGCTTCGTCTAGCAAACGAGGGTTGTAAGTTTGTAACCGTGCTGCTTGGCTTTTTCACCAGCACCCTACCGAAGCTGTTCTCTTGCTGCTTATCGTTGCATATAGCGTCTCTCTCCC
>KB696777.1:0-11212 GCA_000349165.1 Anopheles christyi | reverse complement strand
GAATGAACGCCATCAACTGTGGACATCAAGAAAGCGAGGAAAACATTAATAATTCAATTAAAGTGGAATTAGCAGCGTTCCCCGCACACGTTTCCGAACAGTTGTGTGTGTGTGTGTGTGTGTGTGTGTGTGTGTGTGTGTTGCGGCTCTGATGGAGTAACGAATGGTTGTAGGTGAATTTCTCAAGCACAGCGAGTATGTGTGTGTTCAGTATTTGTTACAGTTTCGAGAACTAATGTGAAATAATTCATTGACATTTCACCTTTGTACCTTCCGGCCAATGCATGGTTTGACAATTTCCCGGGCGGATGTGGTAGAAGTTAAGGAGCCTCAAGCTTTTACGACTCAATGTGCAATGTAAGGTGTAGTGAGGAAGAGGGGAAGGGCATCCCTCTGTTGGGCGTACTAGTGAAACTTTTGAGATATTTGAAGAAGAATTCCTTTTATATAACAATTTTCTAATTACCTTTCCATCAACTGCGTGTCAGGCGCGTGTTGAAACTGATGGGAGATGTTTTTATACGGAATTTTGTACATGGAAAATATCAAGCTCATGACAACTGTTAGTGTAATTTTACCTGGTGCGGCCGTTTGCAAATGCCCTGATAATGAAGAGGAATTTGATATTTGCTTCCACAAAACTCAAATCTAAATTAGAAATGTTAGAAAATCTGGAATTCGCATTCGCCAAAAAAAAAGCCGAATGACGCAAAGCGTTCGAAATAGATTCCAAATTCCAGTGGAATTGAACGCCCAAAAGCCATTTTGCGAAACCAATGATACAAAAACAAATCATCCCGTTAGTACGCTTCAAAATAATGCTACTTGAATTTGGGCAGCAAGTTGTGGTCGTTTTTATTTTTGTTTTCTAATTCCAACCCAGCGTGAATGGTAAATATGGTAAAACAGACTGACAGTACCGTTTGTAAATGTGATTTGATTTGCACAAATTTGGGAATTACCCAAATAGATAGCGTTTGTTTGTGTGTGTGTGTGTGTGTGTTCCGGAATGTTGGATTATCCTCAAACGTCTTGAGCGCTATTCATTCCTATACTTCAACGAAACATTCGTGCCCTGCCTTTTCTCAGTATCTGCCACACCTTTTTGGCACACCCTGCTGCGTAAGGTAGCAGAAAGATTGAGGCGATTTAATTTTCACCACCGAATTGTTTTTAAGAGCTGCTAATCTTATTTGCACTCTTGTTTTCTCTTTTCGGTACCCGCTATCCTTCACGGTGGAGCTGCGTTTACACTCAAAGCACAACCGTGCTGGTAAGATGTTGTCTCAACAAAACCACCCTTCCCATGGGTGGTGGAAACGAGACTGACTGACGTTGATTGAGTTACAATTGGATTTTGGAATGGGTGAATGACGATGCATTTCGTATGAGAGTCACAACAAACAACGCACGAAACGGTCCCAATGGCAACGCAATTTAGCGTAACACAAAAAATAAAACACAACCCCAAGGGGGGAAATGCATTGCACATTCCGCAACCGTGTCGCGTAGCATGCTCATTGTGTTCGGTTGGTTCGAATATTGCATTAACATAATTCGATTGCCAGGATGGTGGTGGCAAACCGGTTTTGGTGCAAAGTTTTTGTTTCCAACGCTGACGCTTAATGTGCGCTAGGTGTGTGGAAAATCGTGTTTTTATAAATGATTTTCCAATTGCTTACACAAACAAACGTTTAACGGGTTTATGTTTCTTTTATTTGATTGTTTCAAATCAAAGGTCGATGATTGAGTCGATGATGACACTGTTGAGATTTAAAGATGAGTAGCTTATCTACTTCTCTAGTTAGCAGATTGGTCTCGATATTGCTTTTATTTTTCAAATAACGCTAAAAATCACAATTGCCTCTTGGGCGCCTAAAAGTATGCAATAATACAAAACCATTTTTAGAAAACGTCAACATTTTAAAATACTAAGGAAAATGAAAGAATTCCCTTTATTTAACAGCTTGAGACATTCCTTATAATCATCTCAATCTCGAGAAAAATTTCCCTTCGTTCCGCCATTTGTTTTTACAAGCCATCGCTTATCAAATCGCTCCCAGCAGTTAAAAATACCAACAACTAATTAATTGCATTGTCGCTTATCCATCATCACAATCTAACCGTCTGTATAAGTGTGCCGCTCCTTTTCAAGAAATGAAAAGTCACACTTTGCTTTCCCTCCGCCCCTCCTCCACTGGTTAAGTCCACTGGTTCTATTTTGTTGTTTTCCAATTTGCTCATTTACGAAACCCCACCAACGGGAATGCGAGTGGACAACAAAAACAACCAAAACCGACGCTCCTTTACAAAAAGAAATACAACCCGTCCCAGTCACCAACCCCTTCACCCATCATCACGCCCATGTAATTGAAAAAGCCGGAAACCAATTGAAAAGTTGTCACCCTTCTGGGCCGGCCAAGAAGTTATAATCTGCCTCATTTTCTGACGGGCCGTAAATAACCGTCACCGTCGGTTTGTAGGTGGAAACAGTGGGCAAAGAAAAGTTTTGCACCACCAATTGAGATGACAATTTCCTTTTCGCTCTCTATCTCTCCCTCGCTCTCTCTCTCTCTTTCTCTCTCTGCTGTTATTTTTTTGTCTAGCTTTGTTTGCGCGTGTGTGTGTTAAATCCGGCCAACCGTCTTCCCAAGTGTTTCCGTGCGGCAGGTTACAGAAGTATTACGTGCTTCTCGTAGCACACAAACCGATTTGCAGAACAGCTTGTTTTGATCCGGGCTCAACCGAGCTTCCGATTTGAGGGAGGATAGAAACTTCACTGTTCTCCATCCATTTCATCCACCCGATGCAAAGAATCAGCGCCGTTGTACGTTTGTTTCGCGTTAAAGTTGGCGGAAAATGTTGCCAACGTTCTCTTGACAGTCAAAGGAAGGCTGGGGGATGGTGAAAGGATTTACACGTAAGTCGCTCCTTCATTATTGTTTTTAATTCTGTTAACTGCTTTTTATCGCTTGCAGCCTTCTTCTGGGGTGAGTGTGTAGGAGAAAGTGCTATGTTTACTGTACATGGATGAGGTGCTAGTAACGTAGCGAGAAAAAAGCATGAGAAATGATAATTTAACAGAGAGGAAAAGGACCCGAATTGTTGCCGCCGCAGAATGTGAAGCAGATCCTTAACGCAAGATAGAACAATCTCGACGACAAGCCTGCACAGCTCGATGCTGCTTGGTCGGTCCAATGACGTAGTACACGGTCGCTCCGTCATTTTTCAACTCGTAAATTACTAATTAGGTTGTAATATAATTTTAATGTGAAATCATAAGGATTTAATTGGCTGTCGTTAGAGCGTGCAAGATCATCTTCCCTTCGGTGTGGCCTGGCAAAAAAGGCTAGATGAAGAAAGCTTTCCGCACTGTCCGGAACCACTGTCCCTGCGCCTGTGTTATATGGTAAAAGTTTTGTCCAATAAAAGGACATTGCCATTTCGGGCATGTCGCTCGTTTTTTTTGTTTTTGTTGTGCCTCCCCTCGGTTGCTACTGCTCGTTTTGCTTCTCGTTTTGTGGAAAGCTCTCCGGGAAGCAAAACAAAAACCCCAAGCGGGACAAGTACAAGGAACCATGATAATTGCTAGATTTAAAAGCGAAGCGTCCGGATTATGAGCTTTTTATTCGCACCATGAAGGAACGCGCGCGCTCGGAAGCGATTTGTGATTTGTGGCTCTGTGTGTGCGTGTTGCGTCTAGCGCTTATCCCGAGTAGGTCATTAAGTTTTCGGTGTGTTTGTGTGTTTCTGGCTTGAATTCCCTTGGAATTCGCCGGGCGCGATAGAATGAGCTCGGGGAAAAGGAAATGAGTTGACACTTATTTATTCATGGACTTTGGCAAATGGCGTGAATTTTGGTGTTTTTTTTTTTTAGGGTAATTGGAACTGGACTTTGGGGAGTGTCTCGATTTGGGATGTGCAGTGGAATGGGAAGGAACGGTGAAGTTCTGTACAAGCTTGTGAACAGAGGATTAAAAAGTCTTAGCAGTGTTCTCGTCTTGGTTAGTGACAGCTCGATTCGCTTGTTAAGAGACACTTTTTGAGCTTCTTTTTAAAGCGCTGGAATGGAGCAACGTATTCAATGTGATTGTGAAGGAAAGAAGGAGACTTATCTTCAAAGGAAAAACACTTTTAAAGACATGCTTGTAAGACATTTGAGGAGAGTAAAGAAATGTCTCAAAAATCTCTTCAAAAGTATCTCTTAAAGCCGCTCAAACATGGAAAAGTTGAAGCTCACCTGTAAAGGTATACTCGATCCCTTTGCAAAAGCTTAATTGTTTCAAGCGCATTGTAAAACAATCAGCGTTAATAGTTTAGTAACCCAATCTCATCAGCGTCTTCACCTTTCCCATCCAAACTCACTCACCTAATCGATCGTCTAACTTTTCTCAAACTATCAAAAACTGTTCTTCAAGCCATCCTCCTAACACACCACCGCTACCCGGCTTCACCGTAATCGGGTTTGTTTATTAAAACGACACTATAAAATTATCAACTTTTAACTCGATGAAACCGTACCACAGCGTACCACACCCCAGCATCTTGAAGGTGTAGTTTTCAGCTTGATGCCTTTCTTTGCCAAACGGTATCAAAGTTTGGAAAAGATTTGACGAGGTAGTTGAAGCTCATGCTAGAAGCTACCTGTTGTGCCGGTGTGGAAGGAGAGGCATACCCTTTAAAGGTTTGGTGTGGTGTGAATGGAACCACGGTCAATTAATCTTTAATGCACGACCCACGCTATCAGCAACGAGCACCGCTGTTGATGTTTTAATTTCTCCCTTATCTATCATTCAAATTCACACCCGTAGATGACGTTGATGGTTGGTGGATCAAGCACTCAACCCTAACATCTATGTGTGTCATAGGTGATGGATGATGTACCGTTGCGGCTGATAGGCAGGTTGACAGCAGTTTGTCATTGGTGCTTGGGATGGGTTTTTGATGGGGAGGGTTGCTTGAAAGGTCACAATCGATAGAAGTAAAAGAACAGCTCTTATTTTGACTGTTGCATTATAGCTTTTGGATGGGCTAGTTTGGGGATAAGATATTTGTAAGCTTGGGTGACTTTAGTTCGAATGTTTTTCGTGCCATTTTATTGAAAATTGTAAAATATTGTCTTAACCAAAAAACAGTTAAAAGTAATGGTTTATCAAACGTTATTATAATTTATTTGAAATATTGAAAAAAAAAAGCCAATATTTGATAGATTTCCGATTACTTTTGTTGACATATCGACAGAATTGTGTACTTTCACAAAATTTGCTTAAAACAGTTGCAATTACACTTTACAAATAAAACAATTTTATTTACTGTTACATATTGAATTAAACTATAGTTTCACCTACCACCTTCAAACGCCCGTAAAACAAACTTACCTCGTCAACTGGAAAACCGGTATCAAAGAAAAAAAAGGACAACATAAATGTTTACCTTTGCTAAATATTTGCTACATAATTATGGTGCCACTACCATGAAAAACCCATGATGGTGTGTATTTGTGTGAGGTTAAAACTATAAGCATAAAAGCATCACCCTGGGCTCGGGCGAAACTAACCTACCGCACTCGGAAAGCTGGCAAAACTGTGAAGCCAGCAAGCCAACCTCGGTTTTCACACGGTTTCAACCGGCACACAAAAGGGCGCCAAATTGAGAGTGGAGCATTTTCCACCAAACTGCTCACTGTAGTTTGTGTGTGTGTGCGTGTTGTTGCACGAACACGGTACAGTGATTCAAGTGAACAGCATGTGCTGAAACTTCGGTGATGCGATTCTTGCGGTAAATGGAACGCATCGAGCGGGTTTGGCAAAAGGATCAAATTTCAAAGAACAACATCAACAACATCGCCACCATTCCACTGGTATTGGTCCTTTTTTTTTCAACCGTAGCAGCAGACCTTTTCCTCTCTTTTTTTTGGTGCGTTTTCTACATCCAAGCCGTTTGGTTAGGATCTTCCGGTTAGCACTGCCGGAGATGGTTACGGTGTTGCGGTGTTTTTTTCCCCGTTTAGCCTGTACGAGCTTACGCTTATCAGAAGCTCTTGACGCTATCGTCTCGACTTGTGACTAGTGATGGTTGGCGAGCTTCGATTATTGCTCTCTTTCTGGTTAGTGGTAAAGCGTCACTAACCAACTGCTAGAACCACAGCCGAATGCGGATGAGGAAACGAATGTCGTTGCGGGAATTTTCCTCGACCTCCCGTTTAGGGGTAGCGCACGTATGGTGGCTGGATATACGAAACACACACAACACGGTATCGGTACGCAGCCGTGTGTGGGACCATTTTCTTTTTGCTTCGTTCATTTTGGTGGTCACACAACAAAACGTCGTGCACCGGATGTTGGGAGCACACCGTGAACGTGAGCTGGATACACAAGACTTAACCTTCACGAAGCAATATTAGCAATTTACCCAGAAGGTGGCGCACTGGTACGGCATCTCCGGACGCTGGAACGGTGTGCGGATAGTGCGTGTGTGTAAGATTCCTTAACGTTCAATAATGCGCACCTGGGGGGGTAGGCGGTTATTGGGTGCATTATGGGTGAGGTAAAAATCCTGAAATCTGATTAAACTGGTAACGATGGATCGATCGGGCGGTGATTTTGCACCAGAGGGAACCATAGCAACGGTTAAAATGCAGTAGATTTCCATCGCTCAATTCAGACGCTTTTTGGGTGCGTTTGTGGCGTTAGTGTGTGGTGCTGGTTTTCGTAAAGTATTTTTGTATTGGTGAATGTTGATTTATTACGAAAATATTCTAATGAAACATATAATTCGCTCATATCGTTCCATTTTACAGGCTGAATAACGTTTATAGTATTGTGCGCCTAAATGTACGCAATACTAACAGATTCCCTTTTTGTTGACGATAGTTTATTCTTTTGGATATGAAATATTGTTTCTTTATCAAGTTTTTAAGCTTTTTGGTGTTTCAAATTATAGAATTGATTTTAAAACATACCAAATAGTAAATCAAGACAATTGCATATATTCAGGCGCTTTGATAAAACTCACAAGCTTAACACTTTTTTGATTTGGTTTTCTCCCTTTGGTGGTAAAACAAGTGCATAAACGTCCCTTTGCTCTTTTACACGTGACACCCGGAGAAGATTTATCAAAAGTTTCTTAACAACTTTCCACCTATTAGCACATCAGTGCAGTGAGACCAAGTAATAGACTCGGGTTTTCACCGTGAGTAATGATGAAATGATTAATTATGACGCGTGCAGCGTATTGAAGATGCCTTCAAAAACCTTCCCCGTACAGATTGTGAAGTAGCAACTCGAATTACGATGCAAACACACGGCTACACTACCTTGCAATGCGGCAACTATGTGTGCCAGTGTCCTTATCACGTTGCACCATAACGAGCGAGTTGCTCTTATTAATTAATTTCACGTGCGGCATCGTGTGCTCTGGGATGAACTGCAACGTCACACGATCCGTCACATTTCCCATCACACAACAGTGAGGCAGCGTAAACTTTCCACGAGCAGTCCTTCAGACCTTCAGAGCAGTCCTTCCAGCAGGTAGTAATGTCATCGTGAGTTTATTTTCGTCTTGACATTTGCAGACGGGCGGTGTGTAGTGTTCCGGTTTGGAGCATTCACCGAGAAAGTAAACCAATGATAAAGTTTGATGTGTGAAGAGGCAAATAGTTGGTTGGTGGTTGGTTCCAGTTTAGCTGGAATGAATTATACGCCTGTTGTTATGCAAACGCAAGACACCTTCAAACGGAAGCGAAAAGTTGTTCCCAATTCCTCAACATCGGTAAGAAGAAAACACAAAACAAACATAAATGAATAGCTGCTACGACTGCAGCCCTTTCGCTAAAGGGGAAAAAAGGGCAACGAAGCGTGCCAGTTTTCGTTGGCATTTGCAGCCACCCACCGAAACCATTCTACCCCGCACTCTTGGCGCTGAAGTTTCTCGTGCGAAATTTCTTACCACCGCCTCCTTTTCTTCCTGGTGGTGATTCGTAATAAAACCGACCACCAAATGGTGCACCGAGCCACTCACCGGAAAGCAGGTGAAATCGTACACCCTTGTTTGGTCCGTGCGGAAGTGTCGAAATGGCCGGCAACGCCATCCCGGTGGGTAGAGGAGTTTTCGGGGTGGTAAATTGAGTGGTGAAGGCCGTAATGAAGTTGAAGACGGCTCGGGTCAGCTGTGCAGCTCGGGAGAAGAAAATTATCTCACGTCCCAAAAACTTCATCTTTTGCCCTACAACACCCACAAACAGTCAGTCCATCCAGTTGGGAATGAAGAAAACGGTTCCGCCTGTTGGACTGTCGAGTGCCTTAACGATCTTCCTGGGTGAGGTAATTTCAGTTGTTGCTGCTGTTGGGTAAGGCACACGGGGCGCAGACTGGTCAACGAGGGTTGGCTGGTATTCGTTGCCGGACGAGCAGACCGAGAAGAAAAGATGAACGCTAATTGGAAATAACAAAGCCACAGTTAATAAAAACAACAGCCGTGTTCCAGTCTGTGGGACAGGATGTTTGAGGCAGGTGTCCAGGAAAATGCTTGAAGAATGCTCGAATTCCTGCAATCGTCCTAAAAGGTATGAAGTATCGTACGGCTGCTTTGGCATCTGGAACCGCTTGTACTCTTCCCGTCGTGTCCGGTCGTGGATGCCTTTTTTCTGGAAGAACGTCCAGCAAACGATGTGGTACGAATGATAATTTGATGCAGTTTGCGGTACCGGGACGTTGTCCAAAACGTTCCCGAGGAAATTCAAACCCACCTCCACCCGGAAGTGGGAGAGAAAAGTTTTGCAAGAAGACCGTCTTGTGCCGTTGAAGGGAGGATGGTAAAGTTTTGGTGCAAATTGAATTGACCGTCTAGGAGATGGCAGACATGAAAAGTGAAGCACGATAAGTGTTTCTTGGTTCGAAGAGCACGGAACGAGAATCGTTTTGTCACAATTGAAATCACCCTTGGGATACCTTCTGCTACGTGAAGTCGAGTTTACTGTTAAGAAAATATTTATTTTCAGTAAACAATAAGAAGTGATCGATAGTGAATAAGTGTGGATTTGCAGTTTGAAGCTAATTCATTTGTAATTGATTGCACTAATAGATTTTTTAGCCGTAAAGTTTAATGATCAAAAGCATTAACTGCTAATGCCACCTAGCGCAGTAACAGTAAGCTAGTTGGTGAGTTTAAACCCAAACCCTCCCCCGTTTAATTTACAGCAATATTCATCAAATATACGACACGCAACCACACGAGACACGATTTATGAACCTTACGCAACCCGCCCGACCGACTTTAACGACCCTCTTCGTATGGCAAACGTTCGCGGCACATGTTACGGCACCATAACACCGCAGCCAATTATTTCAATTAACCGTTGAAACGAGAGGGTAGTTTTGATCATAAATCCTCACCACCAAACGCACCAATCACGTACGAAACGTCAGTAGGAAATGTAAAAGTGGCCGCACGGCATACATCAATCTTCTCCAACCGGCTTCCCAGATTGATACCAAAAAGGGTGGGGTAGCAGGATTTACTTCCCCGGAAGGCGATCAATAATGCTGCACGCTGGTGGGCAATTGATGGCATCCAGACGCATCCTGTGCGAGTGCGTAAAGTGCAAATGTTTACTGGCGCTAGCACTTGCAGTGGTAATGTGCGTATCAGCCGGCTCTACCGCTGAGTCAAAAGCGTATGTGTACACTTCCGAGATGGAGGAGGGAGGTGAATAGTTTATATTCGCACTGTTTTCATTCGATTGTACAAAGAAACGATCGAATGTGTGTAAAATCACTGCACAAGGTTCCATTTAGCATGGGTAGAAAAGGTTTGAAAGTTTCTTGGGAGCATTAAACTAAGGTCCCCATAAATACTACCGTTTGTTATTTTGCTCCGTTTCCTGTGCTCGTCTGTCCTGCCGAGCTGAGCATGACTGAAAGGATCGTAATAGACGGGCACCGGGGGGGAGGTGCCCATAGGGTGGAGCATCATCAAAGTGGTAGCGTGCAGCAGTGCGCCATGCAAATAGACATATTACGGTGTATAAATTATGTAATGTGATTACTTTTATGATTTTTTTTGTGTTTGTTTGTATCATCATTACTGCACGGAAGGTTTTACATCGCACGGTGGTGTCGGTGCGCGAGGAAAATCACACAGGGTGCGGGTTTGATTGTAAATGGTAATGAAAGATGGCACTGAACATTTCCCAACACTATAGACTAAGGCTGTGTGAAGATAAATAAGTGAGATGTTTTTAACTTTTATTTACAAAATTATAGAATACTTAGAAAACAACTTTTTTATTAGTTTTTGGTTCTACCATCTTTTTATAAAAATATGATAAATATACCTCGTATTGACTACTTTCAGGCGGATATGGGATAATATGGTATGGGGTATGGGACAGCATATTTAAATTGCTCAAAAAATACTTAAAGTTAAGCTAGGTTCTATAATCAATCATTCTTTAACTACAGAATATGGTGTTTTGACATTTCCTTTTTCCTGTGAGAACATTGTGTGGAAAGTGAAAAAATACGCCTGAAAGTATGCAATTAAATCCTTCTGGTTAGAACGTGGATTTTTAACTAGAGGGAGCACCGTAAATATTGTAAATATTTGAAGCCGAAATCAATGAATGATATGAAAATATTCATTTGAACAAACGCAATTTTAGCCTTTCTATATGATGGCCACATCCATAGTGCATCAATCAGACGACAAACAAGAAACGACTGCATACAGACTGACTGCCATGAACTTGCTCAAACGTATCCATTCCGGCAAACAAAAACCTACTGCTGCAAACAGTACGGACTAGCACGGACTTCCTTCTCGCATATGAAGAAGTAGCAACGTGTTGTCCAAACCATCCTCATCATCATCATCATCATCGTCATCATCGTGCTGTGCAGCTAAACCTTTGCCCCGTCCCATTCCCATTTCCACCACTGTGCATATCCAATTGAGGGTGATCAGTGTCACCGCTGCAATTTGAAGTTGGTACCGATTTGCATAACGATCCCACACCCGCAACACAGACAACCCGTTGTGGAATGGCGGCAGGCAGGCTCACCAGCTTCACAGCGACATCACACACAACTCAATAACACCGTCCCGGCGTTGACGCTGACGTGAGCTAGAAAATTTGACCAAATTTACCACAGACCCTGTGAGGTCGTGTTCTGTCGTGGCTGTCCCTTTTCGGGAAGGTCTCGCTTGACATAAT
>KB696776.1:0-11170 GCA_000349165.1 Anopheles christyi | reverse complement strand
GAGGGCTATGCTCCGTCTGTGCCGATGGGATAAGTACGATTGGTCAGGAAAATCAAATGAAAGTCCATTTGCATTTGCCAACTTTTGGATGGTGACTTTTTCGGCGGGTGCGTTCTAAGGGGGTTATAAACACCTTTAGCTGTGAGGAAGAAGGAATGAGATTGCGTTGTGAGTCACTGATGTTTTTGGTCACAAAGCTGTTACCATCTGACAGGCGGACACGCGAAATCCCTGTCACCGTAGTGACAACTTTAACCGTGGCGCGCTTCGTTGGGCACAAAGCCCCGTGTACGAATGGCCCATTTGAGCGGTCGTCAGTGCTCGTCAGCATCATCATGCGATGCTTACGATCTGTTCGGTGGTCCAGTTCGAATAGCTGAATGGATGGAAGGCAAAAATTCCACCATTCGCTCGTTGGTGGTTTTTCAAGCGAACGCGCAAGTACTTACTCGTACAAAGTCGAACGCATGCTTCATCAACCGAAACCCAAGGGGAAAGGGGTCTGCATAGAGGAAACAGAGGGTTACTAGTGGTACTGTTGCTACGCGAGCCAGTATGTACACCGCTCCTAGGGGTGTTTCCATTTTGGGTGTTAGAAGGAGGTGCCAACCAACATTTGTTGACATGCGACAAGCGTTGCGGAGTATATGATGGCACTGTTAGTGCTGCTACTACTATTGCTGCTGCTGATGATGAGAATG
Source organism: Anopheles christyi (assembly GCA_000349165.1). Taxonomy (NCBI): domain Eukaryota; kingdom Metazoa; phylum Arthropoda; class Insecta; order Diptera; family Culicidae; genus Anopheles; species Anopheles christyi. Next base: position 10,469 of record KB696776.1, on the reverse strand, counting down.
CCACCGGCTATTGCGAGTGTCATGTTTTGCACCGTGTCTAGTCAGTATGCTGACACGAAATTTGCTGTTCTGCTGACTCTTGCCAAATGTGTGGGCTGCTTTGTGCCACGGTGTAGATGCTGATGCTGCTGCTGCTGCTGCTTGAATCGATTGGTGTCGAGCGTTGTGAATATGTTAAAGCGTACCGGAACGCGAAAGAGCTAGCCCGCAAGGGAAGATGATATGGGAAAGATATTAGGTAAATGAATGTTTCATGCTGTTTGCAAGGATGCAGCGTGAATTTATAATGTGTGCAGTGATGTACATACGTACTAATCATTGGAATTTGAATTGTGGCTTTAGCCCAAATGATTGATGGACTACAATTGTAACCGTGCTAATAAATGTAATTTGCTCCTTTTATTCAACACTGAAACATAATTTCAGAATGGAGATATATTATAGATTCAATGAAATGCATGCAAAGGTGACTTGAAGTAAACGCCAGAAGAAAAAATCGTGAAATGAAACACTAAACACAATTAATTTGTGCTCTTCAAACATTTGATGAACTGAACGACGATCTAGAAAGAATTTTACACCATTATGAGTGCGAAGAAAATGCAATTTTTGCTGAACAATGAATAAAATACTGTTTAGTTCGAGTAGCTATGAATTCAAAGAATTAACAATTTCAAGGGAAATCGAATACCGCTTAACACGCTTAGAAGAAACATCGAATCTGTGCAATTTGTATGACCGCTTGAGTAGTTTAATATTCAAAAAACCGCAAGAAAGTCAGCGTGTTTGTCTTTCCAATCTTTTCAAACACTGCCCTCGCCAAATACAGGGTGAAATATCCAAAAGAAGGGTATACAAAAATCGACTAGGCGAGATGACGAGAATGCTGACGATGGTAGTTTTGCGTATAAACTTTTCAGGATGCGGGTAAAGGTTCATGGCTTTACTCCATTATTAATTAGTTCTCCTTGATAGCCGGGAGTGCAAACGAGAGAAGCTTCCACGGGATGTACTCTTTCACCCAACGTTCGTTGCTCTAGTTTGTCAGTCGTTCGGTGACTTCGGTAAATGTTTTTTTTTTGTTTGTGTGTTGTCCTTTCTGCTTTTACTCGTCTGACTCGAGGAAATATTCGCGCGTGGAATTTCAATTCCATCCGCATTGGATTGGTTAATGATGATATGAAGCATCGTGTTCGGGACCTAATCTGGGAGCTTGTGGGTTACGGGAGTGATTGCTAGCAAGAGTGGCGCATAATTCCACCAATTAGAGTCATCCATTCATTTCACTTATAAATCTGAAATACTTCAGGTGGTAAGGATAGCCCAGAGCGACTGTGATTAGTGTTTATTAGCTCTAGAAATATGTTTTACGGCACGGCTGTTCACCGTCTTTAATAATAAATCGGGCTCAATGCGCCACCTGAAAGCCACCGACATGCGTTGCTGTATGCCAGCAAAACTTCAAACACACTTCAAATTGAGCATGTCCAAGAGTTCTCCAACATACAGGATGGGGGTTGAATTGTTTTCCCTTGTGACAAGAGGATTACGCTGTTTATTTCCCGAAGTGGGTGCGAACATGACGCGCGTGTACGGTAGCTGGCGAAGGATTAGGTGACACCGTTCGCCTAGAAATCGAGGGCTTTACGCACACACTCATTGTAACCATAGTGATGGTATGGTGCGTCCTTTGACGCAAGTGGCTTTTCACGTCAAGTGACAGAAGTGACGTTTGCCGCTTATCGCTTTGGTGTAAGGAAAATGGATGGAATATCTTGAGTGTGAAGCGGGAATTTTGTGGGAAAACAAAGGTTTTCAGTTTGCCGATTAGCTAGAAACATGAAAGGACCTGTTTTGACGCGAGTTGTCAAAACGCGTGGCTTTAAATCTATTTAAAAGCCATCATGATATTCTTTCCAGTGCTGGTATACGAAGAGCAGCTCATTTAATTGCTTGCAGTTGCACAGTACCAGGTTCGTTAGCCTGTTGATTGCATTGGTGCAATTGGAGGTTCGGGTATATGTGTGTTCCTGTGCATGAGGTCAGTCCAGTGTCGAGAGCAATAAATGGAAACGGAAAATGTAATAAAATTGTAATTAAGCAAATCCCAGGGCGGGCAGCATCGTTTCATCGGGTCCACCAAGGCAAGGTATTCTGGAAAATACACTCCACACAGGGAGAAGTTAAAGGGCAAGTCGGACACACCGGTATCGTCGTGTTTATGAAATGAGAAAAGTTTATCCGCTTTTCAATCCTCGCTGCTCGCAAGCAGCACGACAGCAAACGGCAACGGGTGGGACGGATGGTCGTGATAATGATGAAGCGAACCCAATTTTAGTATTACGGCTCAGTGTTTTTAGCTGAATGTACGTACAGAGGATATATTCTTCTTAATGTGATGAGCGTCAAGTGGTGCAAATGTAATGAGTGTTAAACATTGCAAGTTGTTAATTCCTAATGATGGCAATCAAATTGGTCATGGGATTAAGGGAAGGCATGGGGAGGGAGACGGTTTCAGTGTATCCTATTTAATTGATGTGAGTAAACTGATACAAGCAAACCACAGTAGCGGGGGGGAAACTAAGATGAAATATTAGAAAGATAATCAAGTTGCGTTAATTGAACGTTGCACATTTTGTGGGCTCCTTCATGTGGTCGGCTCGCTAGTAGGCTAACCGAAAAGCCAACAATACAAAATAGTTCACCACCCCCTGTCAACGTACTGCTAATAGTGTTACTCACCCCTTTCCCAATCCATTTATGGATGGAAAGTGAGCAGAAAATAGCTTGTCAAAGGTTACGATCACAACCACAAGCACTCATGCCCTGCGGGAGCTGCGTTTGATGAACTCGCGGTTTGAAAAATGGGGGTTTTGCTTGTGATAAAAAAAAACCAAACAAGAAAAAGAAAATTATTGCATGGTAGCGTCAGCACACGATCCATCCAAATTGATGCTATTAAACAAGTTGGAAATTCAATTTAATGTTGTCGCTTCGTTCCGGGACTAGTTGCGAAGAAACACGCGGACACCGTGCTGCTGTGTTGCCGCTCGTTTGCCGCTTGCTATTTTCATGCAGCAAACGTAAAAGAATTGCGTGTATACCCGATAGAGGTAGTAGTAGTAGTAGTAGTAGTAGTAGTGTAAGTTGTGGCTGCACTATATAGAAGCGAGCAAAAGCTTAATTTCACCACTGATTTCAATTGTAGAAGCATACCTTCTGAATAGAAATCGAGTGAAAAATCGACCATGACTAACCGATTTGTTTGATGCAATGTGTGTGTGTAGGCTCATATATGGGAATGAGTGTGTATGGAAGTCCGGAACGCCATCACTCGCCGTCGATAATTGAATTACTTTTCTATTATTTTGATTTCCATGCTGCTTCGCTATGCAATGGGCAGTGTTGTGCGGTTTTATGCTTCGCAATTTCATTCCACGGCATGCCAAGCTGAAGCATTATTGTTTGTTCGTTTATCTTTTCCCCAGGCTTATCATCTGGTGAAATCTCCATTTTCAATTTCGTTATGAATAGAAGGGTGTTTTTCTATTTTAAAACATTTTTTTTATTAATTTTCATTTTGTATTGATCGGCCAAACACAGTTCTTGATATAAAGTTAGACGATCTAGAAAAGAAACTAAGAGTAGAGTTAGGTTATTGAAATTGTATATTTGGAATTTTTATTCCATTTACGTATATACAAAATGTTTGTTTGTTTACTTTGTTTTAAAATACATTTTCGATTTGACTATACATTTCCCACAGTCAAATACAAAAGATCTATGTTTTATGTTTGTCTCGTGATGTTTTGCTGATGCCTTTTAACTGTCCTTGCTTATTATTGGAGGAAAAAAGAACCAAGGTAATTTGAAAAGAGGTCGACGCGTAGGACGCTGGATGTGATTGCAAATGAAACGAGGCAAAACTTGTGAATATAAATATGTTACAATTCATCTGTACAATTTTAGCTTCCATATGTTAATAAAAACTGAAAAGGTGCTTTTAGTTTTCATTATTATCTTCTTTTAAGCGAAAACAACGTAAGACGTAATGTCGGCCTAATTCAGGCATACTAGACTACATTTCACCACGTAGCCGGTTAATCAGTCCTTGCTACAAGGGCGCATTTAAAGAAAATACGGGAACTACGTCAGGCCCTTACAGAAACCGTCGCGTTTATCCATTAAACCACCGGGCTGTCCAGTTTTCATCAAGTGAAAGTTAAAATTCACCAACGCATTTTCTCAAATGTTCAGCTTAACGCACCGCAGGGTTTATCAGTGGATAAACTACCACATTTTTAGTGAACTATAAGTGCTGTTATGATGAAAGATGTAAAAAAATTGTTGTCCTGTTAAAGTTGCATAACAAATAGCAATAGAACGCATTTGTATTATGCACCCTTCTGGATGCACTTTTCAATTACATTTAAAGCTCACCCAACCGAACAACAGTGTGTGTGTGTAACTTTCAAAGTTAATCTTCGTGAAAATATCAAACATTACCATAATCTGGCACGCTTAATCACAGCGAAAACCTCAGACAGTACTGGGGCAGTGATTGTATCGTCCAGAGTCGTTATGACATAGTTCGACCGGTTTCATGTCGCACGAAGAGAATCGGGGTGGAATAAAATATGTGCAACTGTCACGAGCAATCTCGATTAACATTTCACCGGTGCCCAGAAAACTAACAGCCCGGGGATGAGCGATAAGCAATGGGTTAAGTGATTGCATGTGGCAATGAGCTTAAACAATTAGTAGCAACTCGTTTGAAGAGTTGCAAATACTGCTTAGGTATGTACTTGTTTCTGTTTTCAACTTTGTTTTTACAAGAGTTTATGAGTTTTTTTTTATGGCAACTAGAGAACGTTGACAAAACAAAAAGTAATTAAAATGGAGAAAACTGCTGGAAGGTTAATATGTGGAACAAAATGTCATAATCGCTTCGCACTGGCGGTAGTGATTTGTGTGTCAGAAAGAATGAATTAACTCAAAAGTAATTTAATGACCCCGGTTGCACACATACACGTACATATATAAACAAGATCCATGGGAAATTGGAATAGTGCTTGGCGAGTATGAAACATGGCAACACTCACCATTTGCTCACCTCGGTGGTCACGTAATTAAAGCATCGTTATCATTATCATCATTTTCCCGCTAGATGTCCCATCTGGCTAGCTATAGCTACTCGGTCCAACGTTGAACCCGCCCCCCTACGCCCCTTAAGCAAAAATAACCTCTCGCTTATCGTTGCAGTGCAATCTCAATCGACAGTTGCAGCGACAGTTGTGCAAATGTTCGGACCTAGCAAAACAGGGGAAGCGCATTAGACGACGAGGCAAAGAGTGGCAAATGAAAAATCGATATTTTTAATAAACCTTTCGCGCCCGGGTGAAAAGCTAGGTACGCTAGGTATTGCTTGTTAGCAAGGGGAGAGCGGATGGGTGAAACAATCCGCCCAGACAAACAACCACCATCGCCACCACCCGTACGCAGATAAAGTCAACAAATTAAGAAAACTTTCGAACGAGATTGCTTTTAAAAAGTTTTAAGCTCCCATTTTCAATTGCACCGTTGCGTGCCCTGAAGTTACCTGACGAAAACGGAACCGACAGACGGTAGAATGGTGAATGATTTGTCAAAAAGGATGTCATCCCCGTGTGCCCGGTGAGGTTAACTTATCAAAAGATCATTCCCATTCCAAAAGGTTAAATGACAGGAGGGATGCAGAAAGGGGACAATCTTCAGCAACAAATCCACCCTGGCGCTGAAATTGATTTGAGGTTACTACGGGGACGATAACTGACGAATAGAAGGTGACGAAACACGAAAATCACATTTAGCCCGTCAATATGACAACGAGTATGGCTTTATGATGGGTCGATGTACATTTTTAACTCTCTCTCTCTCTCTCTCTCTCTCTATCTCTCTCTCACACACATTTTTTCTCTCTGTCGTCTTTTCCCGTGTTTTGTGTCATTGTGTCAAGGGGTATTTGTGTGGAAGGGCGCAGACTGAAGACGGAGGAGCTGTAGCTCGATGAGGGTAAGATGCGAACGAGGAAGCATTTTTGAAAGCGATAACGAAGGCTAATGGCGACAAAATGCTGATAACCGATGAAACCCGATTTCCAACCCCCCCCTCCCTTACCATCACCCCTTCTCACCTGCTGCAACAGACCGTTGCACCGTCGGGGCTTCAGAAGGTTCCATATAATATTTATTTGTCATCATAATCCGCAGCACTTTTCCAGCTCAGTGGGTGGCAAATGAACCACCTGTTCGCGTTCCTGAACTCTCTAACCGTCCTGCAGCCTGCTTGTGAGGGGGAGGTGCGCGTTTGTAAAGGTGTTTTTTGGAGCACCAGCTCAACGACATACCCCTGCCCTTGACACACCACGTGGACGACAAAATGGCGCCCCAATTTTTATGTTTGCTCTCGTGCTTTGTAGCGTTGTTCGATGGTTCCCCTACCCTTTTGTAGCTGTGATGAGGTTGTGTGGCTCTGAAGCTGTGAAAATTGTACACTGTGACTAGCTTTGTGAAGCTACAACATCTGGCTGCTGAAAATTAAGAAGCCTTGATTTATTCGTTCACTTATGTGCCACTCGATTTTTGCCACCGCCATTGTGGGCTGTAGCATCACAGCTGGGTAAAGGTTTTTGATAAATGATAGATAACAATTCATTGGAAAATGGGCAGCGGTGGGAAAAAGCTCCATAAATGAAATGTGGTTTAAACCAAGTGCGAAATAGCTATTGAGAAAATGATGCGTTTTACTCACTTTATTAAATGTTGATAAATCATGTGCCACTTTTCTTGCGTGTTTAGTTGACTATACACATTTTTTGTAAGTTTTTGCATGAGGTTTGATTAGCATCACCCCAGGTTTGAATCTATGAACGACAAAGCGCTGCATACGCTTTATTTCTCATACTGTTCTGCCACCAAAAGTCACATAAAGTCGAGCCTATAAGTGATAAAGAAGACGAGCTTAAATGCATTTTTAAATATTTTGAGTTAATTTCTAACGATATAATTTAAGAATAAGAGAAAATAAGGTGATTTAATTATGTTCCACATTCATTATAAATAGCGAAAATAAGAAAATTTTAAACCAATAAAAAAGAATATTTTCTTTCACTGAAGCAAAATTGTATCAAAATTGTTTTACCTACTGCATGCACATGCAAAACCAACTCAAAAATAAACTGCAACATATTTTCAAGTCATAGCAAACCACATTGACACTTAATATCCGTTATCATATTTCTAGCTTGATCATCACTATCGTCCACTAGTGGAAAAAATGACAACTTAAGCCAGTTAAATGCATTTTTCTCTTTACTAGTCGGTTTTTTCGGTGCAAAATATTTAACGCACCGTAACAACAAGGTCTGAACATGTTCGACATCTTAAAGCTCTGTACGCGCTACCACTAGCAAGCTGATCGACTGTGTAGGTGTATTTTTAGACCATCTCCTGTCCTTTGTAAGAAAATACATCAGCTCCATCGGGAGGTTAAAAAACATGCTGAGTTCATCAAGCTATCACTCAGCGGGCATCTGTTTGGTTCAACAAATTGCACTAACACAGTGGTCGCTTAGCAGCAGACGTTTCCGCGTAACCAAGGGGAAGCATTGGTTCTCGTTTGGGGGTAAATGGTAGAAGAAGGATGTGTGAAAATGTAATCTATTTAGTATCGTGCAGCGGTAAATACGCACCTATAAATATACACACAAACAGAGCAGCACATTTACTTGCACGACCGGCCCATACTTAGAAATCATTTGATCTATGGACGTGCACGTTGTTTGTTGCTTACCCGTTCTAAAAGCGGTGGCTCAAATGTCAAATATTTAGCACACAAACGGTGGCCGTTAATTAAAAGTGTTTGAAAAGCGATGATGTATTTTTTTTAAAGTTGCCATGGTTACTTCTTTATGGACTAAGCGAAGAAAGGAGAAACCTTTCGTCGTGGGGGGCAAAATCCTGAAAAAACAATTTCTAGCCGATGTGAAATGTTTAAATAAAGTTAAGTGAAACAAAGCGTAATCTGAATTACCAATACGGAACACCGTAAAAAAGACATGTTTTTTAATGCAATATTTCACAACTCAACTAATATTCACAAATATATTACCAAACATACATAGAAAAAAGGAAATTACGTCAATTTATTTAAAATTTCCCTGTTGGAAGGAAAATGTCTTTTATTGATTCTTTTAAACGTTTCGGTAAACATCCAAAACGGCAGCCATGACAAAACGTTCAACAATGAAAGGAAAAAGGAAAAACAGAACGGAAAAAGTATTCGAATACGACGCGAGACTCCTCTCCAATACACAGGAAACGGAACCAAAACCGAAACAAACCCTTTTTAGTCCTCGAGTGCTGCTCGAGCAACTTTTTCGCTGTGCAGCGTATGATGTGCGATTGCTGCGGAATCACAGATCGGTTTTGGCGAGAGATTTTGATAGCCGAAATTGAATAAGTTTAATATGAAAAGTTTCCACAGTTTACTAGTCCCGAATCCGCGACGAAGTCTCGTCCACGACGGTTTGTGCAAGGATAGAGCAAACAGTGGGAGTGTGTGTTCTTGAAGTACATCTTCCTGTGTAGAGAGGTATTGCCGAGTGGAAACGGAATAAATTGCCATACTTGTGTGTGCTAGGAAACAGAGAAATGGCAGGTAAAAACAATAAAATTAAACATTACAAATTACATAGCAGGAAAACGTGTGGTTAAAGTATTTTGGTTTTACTTTCGTTGAATTCATTTCATTTGCCCAGTACGCGCTAGAAATGGTTCACTACCAAAGCTAAAACAACACAGTTACAATCACAACGATGTCTGTATGTGAGTGTGTGTTTGTGTAGCGTAAAAGTAACCATTAAACAGCTTTGCGCTCACTAAAGCTAATTGAAAACTTGGCAATGCAACTGGCATGAACCTTTATTGTCTTCTTTTTTCACCTTTTGCACTCTCTTAACTAACGTTTCAGCATGTTGCCCATATCCCGGAAGAGGTTGGCATGCTAATGCAAAAGTTACACTAATTAAACCCATTTCAATGCGGCCAAGTAAACAATCCGATTTCTTTGAACCTTGCTAGAAAGCATGGGATGGCGACCAGATCCGAGTCAGTATGGTCGGGATGCATGTATACAGTGCGCCTGTTGGTCGACCAGAAGTTTCCGGGAGTGAAAGAGCGCTTCGTTGTAAAGGATTTAGTGGCTTTATCGGTACGGTAAAGATTGCAACATTGGGGTGCACGAGGCGTTTCTCGCTCCAATTGAAGTTTCGAATCAAACCGTTTAATCCTTTTCACACTACGGGTTTACGCAATCAGTGTTTAACACCTGCTGAGACTTGAACGTGCAAAAGGCAAATGGCAGATTGAGAGAATACAACAGCATTTATAGTATACTATAGTAACAGTGGCAGATCGAAACAAAGAAAAACTGTGCCCAAAACCATTCAATCATTCCCACATAGAAAAGTAACCTTAAAAATAATATCGCCAAAAAAGGGTTACTTTTCTGGAGAACCCATCCCCCACTCCCCCTCTTTCGCTCGTCACACACATTCCAGATCTAAAAACATTAATCTCCTCTCGCTTTCTTCTATTTCGTTGTATTCATGAGTCTCCATCATGTGTATCGGGGCTCCGAGGGCTAACCGGACGTGACGTGACTGCATTTCAATTTTACGTCCACATATGTGTGTGGACACCTGGAATTGGTAACCGTCACTCAACAAGCCAACCATTTCAGCTACTGACAGAGCGGTCACAATACTGTCAGTACAAGTGTTGTTGAGTAGCATTTCGCATCGTCTAAAAGCACATGGACAGATGGCTACTGTGGAACAGTTTGATTATTTTTTTTAGAAAATGTGAACCAATGGTAGCTGAGGAACCAGTAACGTTACGTGGGACAGAACATCGGATTATGGTAATACACTGATGCACTTAGCTATTCCCTTCTGAATGCGAATCTTTTTGTGCCAAGGAACTTTATAGACGAGAGTACTAGGAATTGATGAAGTTAGCATAATTACCCGTTCCCTTCATCAAGGTGAACTACAGATTCCTGGCAGTGACTTGCATTTGTAATGCATCGCAATCCATTTTACCATCGCATAAGTAGTTCTCGCTAGATGTTCTTTCTCATATTCTCTCCCTCTCTCTCTAACTGTCTCTCTCATTGCACAACTGACCAAATGTATCCTAAAGGCTTATCTTCTTCCTCCTCAAACTGTATCTGTACCAGTGGTGGTAGTTATTTCCAAAAATCTAAATTAAATTCCAACTTCAGCTCCAGCAGCTATCCACTTCGATCTGTCACGGTTCGGTAATTAGTTCTGGGCTTGTCCCTCGAATCCACATCCCTGGAAGCGTGGATGACATCCAACACTAAACTTTTGCTAAATACTATTAGCACTTGATACCAAAACCGTCCTT
>KB696775.1:0-11208 GCA_000349165.1 Anopheles christyi | reverse complement strand
CCAGCACCGGTCATTACCGTGGCCGTGCCCTGCTTCTTCACACCCGCCCCTGCTGGCGGTTGGGCACGAGTTGGACTTTTCGCGGGCGATGTGGCCGCCGGTTGACGCTTGGGTGACGGACTCGGCACAACGAGTGTGGGCGGTTCCAGCTCGTCCCGGTTCAAAATTTGATGGTTTTCGTCGAAGCTGACACGACGCGGTGAAGGATGCGGACCCTTCTTACGACTGCCACCACCACCACCGGTAGATAGTTCCTCGGTGGATGACTCGATCGATACGCTGGACCGTTCTTCCGGGATCACCTCAAACTTTTGCGTGTAGCGACCGCTGGCGGTACGCCTTGGTGTCAGCAGGTTATTATTGCCATTCGTACCACTTCCTGTTCCACAGGTCGACGAGGCGGAGGATTTCTTGGACGATGAAGCAGCGACGGGTCTCGATTTGGTTGATGATCTCGATGCGTCCCTTAGTGCTTCGGGCGTTCGTACTAGCTTCACCCCGACCTCTTCCGGATTGGTAAGCGCTTCGAGCAGGAGGTCTGCAATCATGCGATCGACCTTTGGATTGCTGCCAGTCGACAGGGGACTACCGTCGCGTGAGTGTATACTTCGACCATAGTGCCCGAATCGATAGATCGGTACGGGAATGCGTGAACGGTTACGATTGTTGCCTGCATCACTCCGACCACGCTCATGACGCCGTCCGGCACTGTGCACACGTGCGGGCCGGCTAGCACCGCCGTGCCGATTCCGCGGTGCACTGTCCGCACACTCGACAATTTCCAGAATCTCGATGTGCTTATCGCCTTCCTGAATTTCCGTCTTCTGGTAAACGCGACGCGGACCACCTTCAATGTCGGGCGTAAGGTCCGCCTGAGGGTAGAGTGTCATCTGCTGTACATCCTTCAGCACCTGCTGCCGACGACGGCCATCGGTCGCTGGTGGTACTTTTCCTGTACCAGTCCGTCCCGTGCTCGCTGTGCGTGCCGAGCTGCCGACCGTAGTCGAAGCGGTGGCGGATTGGGTATGAGGCGGTTTTCCCTGCCGCTTCTCGGCACTCATACCCCACGGGCTCTTGGATGCGGCTGGCAGAGTGGGGGCGGCCGCTCCCTTCCGTCCACCAGGACCGGCCGCCGCAGTGGTCTGTATCTGCATGTTACCCTTGCCATCGATCTTGTACGACTCTAGCATGCCCAGCTCGGTGCGTAACGCTGATCCCGTAGCAGCTGGTCCACCGGCACGCTTTTTCGGCTTCATCGCCCGGAACGGGGTTGGTGCGGGTGGGGTCGACGGAGTGTCACGCACTATCGCTGCGCTCGCCCCACCAAACACACTCTTCTTGGCACCGGGCGGGATGAACTCCTTGCGGCTGATCGCCTTATCGATTGTACTGATCACCTGGATCGCCGGCTCACCGTAGAACCGCTTCTGCTCGATCATACGCATCATTTTGCGCTGCTTCTTGAGATTCTCCTGCTCCTGCTTCCACTTCATCATCCGGCGCCGATTGTTCAACCGCTCCTTGATGCGCAGTGGCATCGTATCGGCAACCACGACCCGCTCGTCGATCTTAAATGCAGCCACCTTTTCGGCATGGATCGGCACAAAGAATGCTTCACCCTTTTCGTGCCGCGGTGACCGATCGGTTGAGCTGGTGGTCGACTCACCAGCCACCGCACCTTTGACCGCGTGTCTCGGTTTTCGAGTGCGCGGCACCGTTTCCATCATCTGCGCTGGTCCAAACCCATCCAAACTGTCCACCAAGCTGCTGGCATCCGAATCATCGTCATCATCATCATTATCATCATCGTCATCAACATCGTCCTCCTCGTCCCGTCTTCCTTTACGCCGATCGCCATCATCCTCGGCCGAATTCGTGGACGATGGTTGCACTTCCATCGATTCCGTCCGTGGCATGGCGGAAAAGCGTGGCACTACGGCCGAGCCGCGATCGTACGTCGAACCGGTACCGATCTTGCCCAGCACTAATCCTTCCGGTTCCGATGCAATGTCCGTATTGTCGGACGGATCCGTCTCCAGCCCGTAGGCCGGGAAGTAATACTTGCCATTGAGATCAAACTCGGCCGCACCGCCGTGGATGGCAGGATCGATTGGGCGGGGCGATTTGCTGCCGGATCGTAGAAAGAAGCCGTTACCCTTCGCCCGATGCTTCTGCCGCCGGTGGTTACGCTCGGCTGCGTCGTTGTTGTTGCTGATATGGCTTTTACCCTTGCTATTGCTGTTGTTGTTGGCGACGTCTTCCTCGTTCTCTTTGTCACACTCAGCACCATCGTTACCGTCGCCAGGTTTGGGCGAAAGTTTACGTTTGTCGGGCTGTGGAGGAGAATTGCACACCACACCCCCACCATCACCAAAATACTTTTCTGTCAGCTTCTGCTTCATGCTACCGGCGTGCTGCAGTTCCAGTTGCACGTTAGTAGATTGATTATTATTCTGCCGATCCGCTTCGGTCGGTTTATGGTCAAATAGCTGAGCACGGCGCTCACTGTAAACACCGAGAATGGTTTCACCGTCCCGTGCATCCGTCGCCAGAACGAGTTCCTTCGCGTCGGCAATATTGTTCAGATTGTCCAGCAGCAACCCGGATATGTACTCGTCCAGCCGGACACGTTCCGCCTCGTCAACACCGTTCGTCGTTCGATTATCACCCGCTTCGATATCACTACCTGCCTCTTCACTGCTATCTGAGTCTTCGGAAAGGGCGGCACTAAGAGCGACACTACTATCCTCACTTGGGCGACGCTTACTGCCCACCGGAAACTGTTGCTCGGTGCTTACTGCTGGTTCGGCAGGCTCGACTGCTTCTGCTGCTGGTCCTGCTGTTCCTGCAATGCCATTAGCAACCGGAGCACGTTCTCGAGAATTATCGCCAGCACCAGCACTACCAGCGCGGACAGCAGCAACTTCCCGGCCAGCCGCACGATCAACCCCATCGCCATCTGCCGCGGCCAGCCGTTCCTGCTGCAGGAACTCGCACAGATCACTCTCGTTGTCGGGCCGGGCACGGGCGGCGGAAGATACGCGATACGACTGTGAGGCTATCGATGAGACGGAACTGCTGTGCGAAGGGTACTCGTCCTCGTCCTCGTCGGGCTGCTGGGGCGGGTGCTGATCGGCACCTTCCGGCACGTTTGGACCGTTGAGGACAGTGGCAGCAGCCGACACGGCTGATGCCAGTATGATCGGCTCCGATTCGCCAAGGTCGGCCGTTTGCGAGGAACACATGCGTTGACGGCGCCGCTGCCGCCGGTCATCGACCGTGGCCGGATCGGAGGGAGACACGGGAACCGGAGGACTCTGGCCGCCCGAAACCGGACCCGAACAGTCGATAGTATCGCGAGAACGCGTACGCGCGAGCAACTTCTTGCCCGTACCGAAGTCACCGTTGTACTGACTCTCGAGCTTGGCACACTCCAGGCACGAGGTCGTACCGGTCGTGTCGGACGTACCAGTCGTCGCCGTCGTCGTCGTCGTTGCCGTGGTAGCGCAACGACCACTACCGACGCTGCTGCCGCTGCCGCTACTGCCCGGTCGGCCCGGCACACGCTCCCCCAGCACGCTTTCGGCATCGTCTGCCGCACGCGAAGGGCTGTGGTGGCCTTCGACCGAGGCGACAATGCTTTCCACGCTGTAGATGCGGCGTGGTGCGCGACGCAACGGTGGCGACCAGCTACCGGAGCGCTCGTACCGTCGCAACTCTCGACTCCACATGCGCCGCAATAGTGTCGTCTTTCGCATGGAAAAGTCTCCATCCCGGTACGGGGGAACGACCGGATAGTACTGCTGCTGCTGCTGCTGCTGCTGATGCGACTGCTGCTGTTGATGATGAACACAACCACCAACACCAACTCCACCAACCACACCGCCATTGGCAAGCGGCACACCACTGTTGACACTGCTAGAGCTACTGCAACTGAGAGAATTATTGTGGATAGATCGTAAACTACCTCCGGTCCCGTTGGCCACCGCCCGGGTTAATCCGATGCCATTACACAGCGGGCTGCTGCAACGTCCTCCTGCCAGATTCCGGTGCTTCAGTGCGGCCAGATTCGGATCCGAACCGGTGGCGGTCAGTGTGCCTGGTCCCGTCGGTATCGTCCCCGTCAGCCAATCGTTTGTACATCCGCCGGCTCCACTCTCCACGCTGCTGCTACGACCGGTCAGCGAACCGTGGTGGTGCTGCTCCCGGTGTTGTCGCAGTCCGAAGGACTTCCGGTGCGGCGGTGTCCGCGGTCCACTGAGCCGTCCGTTCAGTAACGCACGGGCAGAGGCCGTTTGCTTGTTGACCACCACCTCGATCACATTGTGGTTGGTGTCATGGTGCAGCCACAGGGGCTCATCGTCCGTTTTCTGCTGTGCCAGTGTGTGTCTAGGGCGATAATGGAAAAGGGGACAAAAAGAAGGAAAAGAACCAAATTGTTTTAAGATATTCCTATAAACAGTACATCGAAAAAGTCAAGCAGATAAACGTGCATAAATGATTCTCTTCGTTCCGACGATGCCTTTGCATAGAAAATGATAACAAATATGATAACTCATTGGAAGCTCCACAGCCAAACGTTTTCCACATTCCTTCTGACATTTTCCCAATGGGAAAGGTTTAAAAACTTTGAAGGAGGTAAATCAAAAAACAACTTCACACTACTTCATCTCTGCCCCATTGCTCAATGCAAAATGCGACTTCCCCGCCGAAGTGCGTGCGTTGGATCGATACAGAACCTACCACCCTCGCTCCTAGTAGCAATTAAAAGCCACAGAAATGGTGGAAAACGTATAGGGAGTTGCCTTTCTATCAAAGGCCATTTCAAACCATTTACATTCCTTGTCCCCGCCGATGTGGTTGTGTTGCTGACCCGGCAGGGTTTGATTATGCTTCAGTGCCAAAATAAGGCAAAAGGTCCGGATACGCAGTTACACACATACACACGACCAAGTGCCAAAGACCTTAGCCGAGCAGCAGTGGTGAGGAACACTTCCAGTGGCATAATTACAGACTTGGTTGTGTTGCTTGCGTACGTTAAGCAGGGAAAAGTTCTCACTGGTTGCCCTCGAAAAAGTTGGCCGATGGTTCGATCGAAAGGTGTGCCTTGCCTGTGCAAAAGCGGCTTTTCTTGGAAGGTTAACGAGCTTCGAGAAGGAGTGTAAGGATGACTGTCTAGCGTCTAGGCCGACAGTTCATCATGTACCGGTCCTTGTACCAGGTGTTTATTTTTACCGTTGTAACTCACACCGCACAGAGCAAATGCGTTATGTAATATTATTTCTGTGTAGGTAATGAGGACTTTAGCTCTTTGCCCTCTAGAGCTATTAAGCTTAGAAATAAACCAGAAGCGCAGAACAAATTCATCATTAAAATTTTGTCCACAAAAGTTCACGGGACGCAATCAAATCAGCGCACGTCAGCGTGCTTCAATCCGAAAGCCTAATCCGAAGTTCATAATTATATGAAAGTTTGTCAAAATAAAAGCTCAAATGGAACCACTCACTCACTCACTGCCAATGAATATTTCACTATTTATGTTCAAACGCTCCCTCCCAACTAATTGACTGTTTGGCCTTGAAACTTTCCGAAAGGATCATGAACGTAAGGTACAGGAATCTATAGAGAGGACATTACCATTTTAGGTGGTAGAAAAAAAGTGGGTGGAAACTCGCCAACTTCATCGAACAACAACACGCCAGCGATCCAAACAAATGACGAGCACATAACATCAATAATTGATTCACCTGTCGATACCAAAAGGGACCTGCGGCCACCATAGCAATGTGAGGTCGGCGAATTCACATTCATGGTTCGCTTGATGGCGAATGAATCAAAAGGGAAGCTACGAATTACGACTGACAATGATCCTCATAAGAACTCTGGACCGAGAACAACCCGGCGGTCAGTTGCAAAACTTCACCTTCATGGGCGACCGTAGTCGTTGCTCCGGGGTTGGACGAAGGTCACAACTCTTTCCTTTACTTTGTTTTCCTCCACCATGGTCTGTCCTGCCGAGTATGTTCGGCGCATGTTGCGCAACGATTGGATTGTAATCAAATCAAACTCAAACGTTCCCGCTCGTTCAACGGCGTGCGGCATGGAATGTTGTTCTATTCCATGGGGCGCTTTTGCATGGAGAGGAGCCGTTGGTGCGGGGCGTGTTATTTTTCACACCGGCATTAGATTGTGGACAGGATGCATGCACCGCGCAGTTCGGGTTAGGGACCGTTGTCTGGCTATCGATTTTCCGAGCAGCGCTCGTGTTCGTCTCGCGCACCCAGCGGCTGCCGGTGACGTCAGCCAAAGTAATATCCTTTGGTATAGAGCTCTTTGGTTATGGGAAGGGAGGGGGCGGGTGTTCCAAATGGGAAGTGGAAAGGAGTGCCCCAACCATTAGGTGGTAAGAGTAGGCGGGGGTGAGTGTAGGTCTTCGTGCCGGTTCTCGCACATCTGATTGCAGGCGCCACCACTTTCGACCGACGAAAGAGAATTCGATTTCCCACGGCGGAGATGGTTTTTATGTTGTTTTGATACGTGGGGTTATGCATGTGCGTGTTTTTTGTTTTCGCTGGCCAGATTCCGGTATGCAAAAGAGGTAGGATATTTAGTTTCAGACACTTTTTCTTCTTATTGAAATTTACAATGGGGGGAAACATCAATACACACTACTAAACGGTGTTTTTGGGTTAAATTTGAGACTAAACAGTTGCTCACCTGTTCGAAAGCATTTTTTTTCCAACGCATGCTGCTACTTTGAAGAGCTAACCGAGGTACAATCAGTCACTTTGGGCAAGAAGTAACAATAAAAAAAAGGATGTTCAGCGGATAAATCAATTTTCTTGGTGATCCTGATACTTTTTTGACCTTCATAAAATATCACCTCCCTAATGGCAGACGGAAACGATGATTTCTCTAACTTTTGATCTCTTTTCCTCTGTACAACAAAATACCATTGAGCGATGTGTTTAATGCGTTTAAGGTCACTGTTTGTACCTGTCATGTTAAAAAAGGGCAAGCTACCAAAATATTCCTGCTTGCAAATTTTCATATAACAGTAATGCTGAATGGAGCCAACCATCGGTCTGCATGACGAGTCAGTTGACGATTTGCTCGAACGTTGCTATGCAACGGTTTTTGCTGTCCTACGTGATACTGTGCCAGGCTAAATAACTACCCGCTGAACGCTATGACGAACACCAGCAGACAGGTTTGGAAGGGTACACAGAATCTGGCACCAATGTTTGGAGGATGAAAACAGTAACCTCCCCTCCCAGTTGTAACGGCCGCTTAAATGGTACCCCTGGTGCAGCAGCATTAATTTATTTCTTTGTTAGCAGGAGGTTTTTGTTAATAATACCAAATACGCCCACCGTTCGGCAGCTGTCCCGCCACCGTTTGCAAAATGTGGGAAATGTAGGTTATTTAGGATCTCCACCCACTAGCATAGCATCGTTGCTTGTGCATGCAAGGATTAAAAGGACAGGATTGTTCCTGTGCTACGTGGTCACAATCACACTCCGCCCGCGATGCTGACCTCGTGACAAGTGGTATTTACGTACACGATGTTGCGATTACTGCCTTATCAGGCCAATGTGGTATCAAAACAGACCAGGATATTTGACGGTGTGCTTTATAAAACCAATGTGTTTTTGGTACAATTAGGGCGCAACTTTTCGATGCCATTAACCCGAGGGAAATGGGCTGTCGTATTGCAATACTTCTCAGGTCATGTATTTCTAAAAGCCAAAAGGGGTAAACGAACCTGGCGTCAACAAGAAAGTTAATTAGCGTGTGACTTTGATGAACATAATGGTCCTTCGTCGTTGCAAATATTTGTAGGCGAGGAAATAGTTTCGTAGCCCGATTGAAGTCGTGTAACTTACTTGCGCATTATGATTTCTGGCACCGAATAGCGCCTTCGTAGCAGTCCCGGTCCGGGGCTGGCCGAATTAGCGTACGTTCCCGCTCCCATCCTTTGGTGACCAGTGTTCAGGCAACAACTATCGCATAAGCTCGATAGGTCCCAGTTTGAGGCGGATGACTCCCTGCTGTCCTGGCTGCAATGGGAAAAGGGAAAAAAATGAATAACTCTATGTTACTAAGGTACGATATGTAAGGGTGCAAATTACGTGGTACACAGAGCGCTTTCGATTTAAAAAATCTTCGCACGCAAATGTTAATGCTATAGGCAGGCAGCAACCAACCCGAACCCGTTGGTGACATTGAGCACTATTTTTAGCATTCTTGCACCTTCGGCACACCACACAGACTGTTTCGGAAGACGATACCGGATGTTGATGCATGCAGGACCCATCATGGCAACCGCCAGACGCGCACACCGTGCCGAGAGTTGCATATCTTTGGAAAAACATTTCGAAATAGACACGACGCTAAAATTAAACACCATTCGAGACCATGGCATGTGTGCCATGTGTTCAAAAATTTACCAAACCAACCAGACTGGCTGTGTATGCTGAGGCAACAATTTCCACGCCATACAGAAGCCAGCAAGCCTTGGACTTGGCACTCTAGCCGACCGGAATTCAGTTCCCGGAACGAGGAGGTCAATGCTACTATTCCCACTGCCGGCAACTGTTCGCAAGCTGAAAGGCAATGTGTATGGTTTGTTGTTCCTTTTGTTTACATCGTTCAGAAGGAGATTCCGCTTGCATTGCAAAATGCGTTGGTTGGCTAAAAAGCCTTTAATCAATAAAATGTTTGTCTTCACTAATTCGAGATTATTGTCGCACAAATCTGATCTGCTTTGTTTTACATACTAAGGAAAGCCAACCAACACTACCACACGGTTCTCACAGAAACATTCATTACAGTCAGACTTCAATAGTTGAACGCATTTTAGATGGATGTACGGAATTTGACAGTTCAATTAAAAAAACACGCGTTTGTATGGAAAACCGAAAAAAATCACATGGCCTTTTTTGAAAAATTCCTGTTTTTTGTCATATTGAGGAGTTTTTGATTTGCCAGACCAGCGTTGCGTTTAAATGGTTGAAAATACCAAAACACTACAGTTGGCAGGCAACAGAAGTTCAATCTAGTCAATGTTGACTGTAATTGATCAATTGCGGAATAACCGATCGATTAATCAAACAAAAATACTGGCAGCACTGACGATGACAGCTACAAGCAATCACCGCGGCTTTTGTGATTATGAGAAAAAAGTACACAAATGTTTAGTGGATCTGTAATGGGACTTTCAACTGATGAAAATGTCCCGGAAGCAATATCGATGGACTCCAAACATCGAGACATCGATAGGATCGAACGACAGCATGCCGAAAACGAATGTGTTGGCTGAAGCATATAGTTACGTTTCGTATCCATACGTGCAAGGTGTTGCTTTGTACGCCAGATCGGTCTCAAACAGCATAACAATGTGCGCCACTCGTTTGATAGGCCGTATCGATGCAGCAAGTGCGGTAAGCGGTTCACAGATTTGGAGCTGCTCGATCACCATGTGCAGCAGCACACGGCACAGAACAAACCTTTCAAGCGTTGCGCAATTGGGAAGCAGTTTTGTCATCGCAAGGATCTCCTGCGACGTCAGTACTGCCACACGGGCATTATACTGTACGCTTGTTCGATATGCTCAAAAGGATTCATCCGGCGGGATCACTTGCAGGTGCACGAGCTAACGCACCGCAACAAGAAATGCCGACGAGGTAGTGGAAAATTGGCATACAAGCAGGAGCAGCAGCAACAGTCCGATTGGTTAGATAGTGACTAACAATTTATCAGGAGGAAATTACATACAATTTTAAACAACGCCGAAATGCCGTGGAGAGCGATTGAAAACCACATATAAACGGTTATTCGATGTAAAAAAAACATAGAAAAGGTATTACTGTACTAAAAAAAAAAATATTACACAATTTCACCGGTTGACATTAAAACGTGATTTCGATGTAATCGAATTCGTGGTATCCATTATCCATTCATTTTGTGTACGATTATAACCACCTGTAGACGATCCTTTTGGTAACGGAAAGATTAACACAAACGAAGAAAGAGCTAATAAAACGGTGTCTTTATGTTGTGTAATTAAATGATGATTGTGCGTTGTGATCTTTATCGTTGGCTGTTTCGTCCCAATGTGATATGCTACTTTTTTTTTTAGCAAAGTCTGTTTGACCTCAAAAGGATTCAATAAACCAAATTTCTTTTTCGTCTAAGGTAGGTAAAAAAGCTCGTGGCCTGTCAAGACAGCACACGCTAAAACGACCAGGTACACAGAAGGTGATGGTGGAGGTGGTGATGATTTGCTACGAGTCCTGCTGCAACAGGATACGGGTAGCATAATCATACCTGTTCGCAAGAGGACAAAACCGAACATTCACGCCCCCCGATATGGACATCCTATGTGATCTGTGGTCATCTGGATCATGCATATTTGCTACAACATAATGTTCTATCTCTCTATATCTCTCTCATTCCCTCTTTTCAGAATCGTCCTCAGTATAAAAGCGGCATACGGAGATAAATCACGTAACAGTTGAAATATTTTCCTTCGGTCGAGTGGAAGGATAATTGTGTGTGTATTTGGCAACATAAACTAGTGCGGACAATACTTCTAACGTGCACAAAATGCAAGCAAATACGGCTGATCTAATGCCAGCGGGTGATCAGTTGGGTGTTTCGTGGAACGGGATCCCTTTCAGCTACAGTGGCGACTACAGTGTGCCCAGTTCCGATTGGATAACGCCGCTAGCAACAGAACTGGAAGGTGTTCCACATGGCAGTGGTACTGCAGTATCGCAGCAAAAGGAGTTCTACCAGCCAATGATCGGAAGTGGAATGCATCGCATCTCCCCGCTGAACTCGTCGAACGAAGCGGTCGAAGCGGATTCGGCTGAGCATACGTATCCTTTTGCGGTATCGTACCATCATCATCCATATCATCATCATCACCAGACAGTGAACTACGTGCCAAAGTGCTATCCCCATATTCAACAGTCTCAGCAACAGCAGCAGCAGCAGCAACAGCAGCAACAGCAGCAACAGCAGCAACAGCAGCAGCAGAAACAGCAACAACCAGAGCGAAAGATCCTTACGAACGGATCACGATACGTGCCAAATGGATATTACACGCCGAATGGGCGTACATCTGCGACCGATGGAGGATCGCCAATGACGCAACCGAGCCTATACCCTTCACCACCGGGACAACCGCACCCGGCAGAAGAT
>KB696774.1:0-11225 GCA_000349165.1 Anopheles christyi | reverse complement strand
ATCGGTTGATTTGACGGAAGTTCGGTAGTCATTATTATAAATATGCTATTTTATGTAACACTCCAATCGAAGGGTGACCCACAAATTAATTCAAAACTGTTCGTTTTTTTTTGTTTTGCTTTTGGGATCAAATGAACGCCACCCATGCCGGTAGGGCAGGTTTTTGTTTTGTAATGTGAGAAATAAAACGGTTCTGCTGCAGCTCCGAAAAAAGTTCTGGTGGCTGGTGTTAATAAAGCCCATAAAATGCATCCACCGTTACAGAAAATGTTATGATGCAATCTCATTTGCATAGTTATTTCACTGTTTTTTTTAATTATGCGTAAAAGCGTGAGATATGAATCAACAACATCAAGTAGGACACTTATGAGTGAAAAAGTCAGTAGTTTTAAAAGACTTATGTCTAATGGGCTGGAAATGAATATGGCTACATTGAACAACCGTTTTTAAAAACGGTTTTTTATTTTTTTTGTTTTACATTTTCACTCATGTTTGTTATGCAAATTTGCTTTGAGGATTGGTAAAGATATTGTTGTAAAGCACTTTTATTTTGAGTTTTTCCATTTTTTTGAGGTTATTTAAATGAAAATTTCTATTCTAAAAATGGAAAAAAATTTTGTTCAAAATCTTAAGTAATAATAACTTATTTTAAATCGTCAGCTTTAACAAGAGTCCAACAAACACTGTTTATGTTCAAAACATAATGTTTATGTTTAAATCTTTCATTTGTGTTTGGAATAAAAAACAATGTTTAGTTCATTTTTTAAACTCTCGATAGTGAAAGTTTACCTTAAAAAACTGCAAAATTTTTAGTCCATGGTTAGAGTCATGGATGTTCCAAACAAACAAGTTGAAAACTATAATTCATTAAGATGAAAATAGACTTATTAAATAGAAATTTAATTTCCCTCACTAAAACCGCAAACTGAAGTTTACTAGAAAATAGTCTCAAGGTTAGAAACAGCATTTATGCAACACTTAAGGCTACAAATTTAGATTTAGATAACATACAATGAGATTATAAACCTTCTTCATGTTTTTTACGGATACTGATATATTTTGCACGTTTTTCAAAGGCTGTTGTGACAGAAAGGCTGCATGGACGTTGTGTAATAAACTGTAATGAATAACATTGTATCCCTAAACTTTTCAATCCAACCCCCAAAATTCCCAGTGATGTGATATTGCATGCCAGGAAAGCGAAATTTGAAGATGATAAAAATAGTCTCAAAAGCCTTTGGAAAGTATACCAGTTTATGTTACCTGTTGTTCGAAACCTTGGCTGAAAAAACTTCTCCAGCATGGCATTTACAAAAATGTGCAATAATTTTCCCGCAAAATTTTAATTTTTATTGTTTATACGATAATGCAATCACGCTTGATTTACTATTAAAAAAATCAATTCGGCACAATTAACAAGGATTATTCTGTTAGTCTGAAAATTCTGTTAGTTAAAGTCCGCGTTACTCAAAAGCACATCTTTCAAAACGTCTGTAATGAACATTTAACTTTTCAAAAACGAAACAAATGTTAGGAGTTCAAATTCTACAATTGAACAAAATATAAAATAAAAGAGCAAAAGTAAGGAAATAATATTTCCTGTATAATATTTACCACATAGACAGAGAGCTGCTGCATTCCACATCTTGTATTGGGCGTGTGCATTTTATGTATGATGTGTTGCATTAGGATGTTTGGTCTGAGAACTAAACTGAGTACTGAAAAGAGCTATAGACACAAACATAGTATGTTAATATATTGTAAAGTTATTTAAAAGTCAACTTATATTTATTATACAGCTTTTAAATATTTTGAGCTGTCCAGAACACATACATGTAACCATTTCAGGCCTGATACATTTAATCCGGAAAGATCCTGGACTCCTCGGGTCGTATCATCGCGTCGATATCAGAATATGTTCCCTAATCATTATTACATCCTTCTTTGATAAAATATTCATCACCCCATCTAAACTGACATCCACCCGATAGCATACACTCCCCATAATCACTTCCCTGTCCACTATCATCAAGCCCCATGTCAAGTCAAGTGGAGCACAAAATGAAAGAACATCAACCCAACAGTTATCGGTGCCCAGACCGTTAAAAAACTCGATCCTTAAAGAAACTCCACTTGTCAATGACCCGTACGTACTTGGGTCACTCACCCCTCCCGCCAGGATGACACAATCGATCCCTTTTATTTTTAAACACACACACACACCCGAAGAGACGCAAACACCGCAACCATTGGTGAGGGAAATAAATGAGTCCCCGTACGTCTTGGCACTCTTGGCCACACGAAGATCGATTCGCGAACTAAACCCGAGCGCCCATCGCACCCAGCCCCAGCGAGACATTGATATTTGCACATTTAATTAGGTGCAGCGTTGCGCATCCGAGAAAAACTGGCCGTGACTGTGTGCGAGAAAAACGACCCCCAGCCCCGGTGGAAAACGATTAGATTTGAATAATTTTTGCGCACAACCATAACCGGTTGAACGATTGGAAATTACAAAGCGTAGCGTTTCAAGGACAAGCAAGCGAGAATGAAGCAAAAAAACACACGCACGGCACAGACTTAGGTAATAAAAATAGTCGTTCAACCTGTCAGTAAATGAGCACCAATCAACGCCATAAATAACAGCACTTTTACCAACTATGGGGTACACTCTGGGAACGACGAACAACCAGCAGACAAAACTAACCGGACAAACGGAAAGCGAATGCGATCGTGGCTCGTCCAGAACAGAACGGAAACGTCAGTTTTACTGAACGCACGCAGCTCACACCGCTCGTCAATAGTTATCGAGGCGTTTCTTTCCAACTCACACTCAACCAGCATCTATTCAAATCTTCGTACTAGTCATGCTATGCGAGAAACGAAACTACACAAAACCTCGCATCGGATACGATTGTTATTGGTCTTTTCACACTTTACCGATCCGGGCATCGGCATTGGCGAATCGATCGTTGAATCGTTGTCCGGCCTAACCATAAATTACTTAATGCTTCTTCGAAACCGCAACACCGGCAGCTGGTGTGCAAAAAAAACAGGGTCCTCCCTGCTTTCTGTCTCGATTCTTGGCTTTCTTGGCCTGGTTGGTTCTATTTCTTAACACCCTTCCCTTCGGTGGACATTTGATTCTTGGACATATCTTGAAAGTGAGTTCACTTTAGGGAAGAACACGCTGACAACACGACACATACCGGGCTACAATGTTGCGCAAACATCCTCGACTGATCAGGCAGAAGATCACAGAACGGATCTGCACAGTAGCACCTATCGATATTGAAGTTTTGAAGTCTCTGTGTCTGAATCGCTCTCTCGCCTTTCCTGGGTCTACCGTCCCCTAGTGAGAAGGAGCTCCCATAAAAGTCAACAAAATTCATTAACATAATGACGGTTGAATTGACCGTCTGGCCTGTGGGTGCGATGTTCTAGGGTTTTTCTTTTTGTTGAAATAGTTGGAATCGCTACTGGATGCTTCTGTGCTTCATGTTTCTTTCGATTTCGTTTCATCCGTAACGTCATCAACCTTTATTACGTAGTACGCTTGGTGTCGTTAATTCTAGTGCAACCGTCAATCGCTTGAACCACAGCCGGTAGTTTAACTACTTGAGTGACATCAAACAGAACGATAAGAAGCGTTTGGAAATGGTACCATCCAGTGGGACGAATTGTTCAATTGCGATTAGTTAGCATTTAATGAATGCGAAATTTGGTAGAATTGCTACGTTCCTTGTCTTTTGCTGCCGTTCTCACATTGTGTACTGACCTTTCGTACTGCATCTTCGTTTCCTTTGCGAATGGCATTGAATCGTTTCGTTGGTGATGTTGTTTTGCATCAGCTGATTTATTTCACCCACTTCCCTTGTCCCTTAAGACAGAAAAAACAAACCGGTACCGGATTTATTCCGTACGGCATTGTGTTTTCTTGAAGATCGTCCAGAGCGTGAGGTCTTCACGTGTTGCCCTTGCTGCACTTAATTATTTCGTCCGGTGGGTGGGTTCTCAAACATCCTCACAGCCTTTTCCGTCACTAACGAGGTACGTATCACGTAACCTTCACGTATTGTTGTGGCTGGACCATTCCATTTGTACGCCGCATAATTCTTGACCTTTCCCACCTTTTTTGAGGGTGCGGCGCCACCCCGATACAGACGCTTGGGGTTGAATGTACCCGAGGTTCTCTAATTATGCGGAAAATTTGTAGTAAAGGGACGAGTTGCAGAGAAAACAATCGTAAGATGTGGTAAGGTTTGGTTTGTTTGTGGGAAGTATGTGAAAAGAGGTGCGTTACGAATCGTTTCCACCTTCGTTTACTCCGTGTTTACTGGGTGTTCCGTTGCATTTGCCAGTTCTTGGTTTGCAGTTGGTTATTTACTCGCTCTTGTACCTAGCCGTGACCGTGACCAGCAGCTATTGTTTCTGCTGGTAGAAGTTCTTCAGGCTTTTTAACTTTTATTTGTGGAGCGGTACAAAGATACCGAAGAGATATGCACGCCGGAGAAGTTGGTGGTCCTGTCGTTGTGGAGGCATTTCGTAATACTTTTTTCTTATCTCGTGTTTACCCCTTTTTGATCTTGCCATTTCCTTTGAGATAACTTCAAAACTGCTCCATTTCTTCGCAGGATCTTCGTTCTGCCGGGCGGTATATTAATCGATTGCAAAAAGGGGAAAACCATAACGAACGTTTGCACTTATCTGTGACCATGCAATAGAAGGTTCCGATGGAAAGAACCGAGCCTACGTACGCTACGGCATACGGCTGTCCACAAAGAGTTCGTCCCGCGGACGTGGTCACCTTCCCGATCGTAAATCAAACTCCCGTACCGGAAGATTTACTATCTCTACACACCAACTGACCAACCAACGTGGGACGTGTCTACGCGATGGCACGCGCTTTGGGAAAATGGTCTAAAACCGTCCACAACAATCTACCTTAGGTAGGTCACACGAAGGTTCTAGTTGGTGTTTGGGTATAGCAAACATTAAACTCTTCACAAAAAAGGGTTTCTAAGTGCTGTAGGTGTGCGAAATTGTGATGCCTGTACTTCGTGTGATAAATTGTAAAGTCTCGTCCATCCATCCGACAAAAGCTAGGGAACGTGATCCGCTGTGCGGGAGGAGGCAAGGTCTCCGCCATTTAGAATGGGAATATGGTAACGAAGTTCCCGGCCCTGGCACGAGATTGATACCGAAACCCGTTGGAGTCACCATCACCACCGAGCCAAGCGAGGAAGATTAATGTACGGAAGGCTAATTGACGGTGACCGAGAATGAGATGAAGCAACGCCACGGATGGGTTTGCCCCTATAGCCATCTTTGGAGGATGTAGAATATCCAACGCCGTACAGCAATAGGAAGATTCTGGAGGCTTTTGCGCTGGTAAATGTATTCAATTAGCGGAAATACATTTCGTTTTTAATTAGAACCATCTGTATGTACGATGCATTGCGCCAGCGCTACAGTACCACCGGGAAGGGCTTAAATCGGACTCATCTGTTTACGCTGCGGGAGTACACCAGGAAGGATTGCCTTTTCGAATGAGAAAAATGAGGATGTTTAAAGGTTTGAACTTGAGCCCTTATTTAATCATCTTGTGCTGTTTTTTTTTTTATTTTAATGGAATCTGAAGTACAGTTGAATGTTAGCCACGATTGAACCTTTCGGTTTGAGAAAGGTCAGCAAAACACATTCGAGAGTTATGGGAGGCATTAGAAGTATTCTGAGTCGTGTTTTAACATCCTAGACTGAATAATTCAATTCACTGGTAGGGTTTAATGTTCTTAGAACATACAAGAGGTTTTTAATTTAGTATTAAACCGGGATAAGACTGTCTTCATTCACGAAAACTCGATGTGGTAGAATTTGACAAAGGCCCACATTATCCATTACAGTGGAACCGTCAACAAAACTATCCTTAAAGCTGTACGATCACGAATTATTTCTTGAATCTCCAGTTTAAATTTATAAAATGTATTATTTGTATAATTTTATATAAAATTATTTATATTCCAAATTTTAATTCAGTACTCCTGCATATTTTATCCATTTCCTATTATTCCATTGAAAAGGGCAAATTTGCCATTTTTTACATTAAAATAGAGCTTTATTACATTGTTTATAGTAAGAAAACAAGTCTCTAAAAGTTTACTCTTATAATTCAAGAGGCAAACGATTTTAAGGAGAAACAGTTGTTAAAATAGGGAATTTCTGCAGTGAAAAACCTTGAGTTTTTTCATATTCATGCTTTACTGGGGTTTAACATTTAATAACGTTTATTTCCACCAAATTCATGGACACTTAAAATAACGGTACTCTTGATGTAAGCAACGCTGGGTTAATAGTTATTTTTAGTTTTTTTGGCAACCTGGCCATGTCTCGACGACGTGCTCATTCGTGAGCAGGCCACCAAAGAAGAAGAAGAAGTTTTTTTAATCAAACATAAATTAATTTTATGTAATTTTATCATAAGTGATTTTTTTATCACACTCTTCTTAAACTCATTTAAACCTTAAAAACACAACAGGAAGGCGGAAAACAATTTTTTGCATAAACTTTAGAAAAAAATTATCAATTTATATGTAATAAAGAGCAAAACTTCCATCTAGTTCAACTCTTTCTAATACTTCTAGAGTTTGCTAGAAAATGAAAGTAGATAAGTACGATCGCCTCCATCTCACCATTAAAAGTTTTCCCTTCATTCTTCACCCATGCGAACAATTAAATGAGCGTTACCAGCATCATATTTACATCTGATCCGACCGCAACACATTTTGCCGCAATGGAATTTTCCCTCCCGTTTTCCTAACCGTAACCATCGGCAGCGGGGCGACAAGCCGTCAACAACACGATGTAACTACACGATTTGCGTGTGGCGGCATCTGTCGGGCAAAGGCAGGACAAGGCATGGCAAGTGGGGTATCGGGCAACGTTTCGGATGAATCAGGGCGCGGCAAGATTTTCTCCAGTGACCACCGGTATCCATCCGCGGCATGGTCTGATCATTTTCTGGCTGGTTGACTTCATCGGCTTGGATGCCGTATGCCGAAGCCGTTTGGCACTTTTCCCGTGGGTGCAAGCCGAGAGTGAGCGCTGATAAGCGTGAAATTAATTTGTTTTCTAAAATATCTGCTATCCGTCTGGTACGCTGTGAGTGTTTTCTCCGTCCAGCTTCCAAAAACACAAACCGATCAAGCGTTTTGGTATGGAACTGAATGCTGATCTCAGATGGATAGAAATGAAGTAATGAAGGTCAGCCGAGTACAAGCGTGCTAAAGTGACACACCGTCGATAACGTGCCGCTTGACGGAATCGTACCGCAAGATTCGATAGAAAATTAATTCCGAAAGCACCACAAATCATCCCTTTTGAAGGGTAAAGCCATGGCAAACACTCAACATTTTAGAACCCCGGTGGCACATGAATGGGTGGGCAAAGGTAATCTTTGTTCGTCCGTTAGTATTGGCCCTGGCAGGTCACAAATAAGCGCTCCACACCGGCTGCTCTAATGATCGTCTATCACTCCGGCCAGTGACATTGCTACGAAGGTGCACCCTTTGAAGGCGGCAACGTCAATGGGAAGAACCACACCCGCCGACACAGTTGCCGCGTGGATGGGTGGGAAGAGTATCATCGGTCGCACTGGTACGGTGCGAGTAATCGATCATTAGGCTTAACATGCGATCGTTCGGGTTGAGTTGCAGTTCTTGTGCAGTTCTAACCACCAAAGCGGGGGGATGCTCGTTGACGTAGCAAGCAACACCCCCTCCCTTGTACGTTTTCCACTTCAGGAGACAAAAAGTCAGCATCGGCAGGTATCGGATGTCCAATCCTCGGCTCGATACCTTCGTTGCGAGTGACTGCAACTGTCATGCAGGTTTCTGGAGATTGGTAGAGCATCTTAAAAACAGCAGGAAAAAATAAGAGAATAAACGCGGGCCTTCAAGATACAGGGAATGGGGCGTACAGAAATTGATACATTAGCTGTGCTGATGGGCTAATGAGTGTGAGACTGTGATACTGCCACACACATACAGTGGATGGAATTTCTATAAGTACAATCGCTCTTTGCTGGTTTAAACATTTTCATCCATTTATTTACAAATAATCAAATCAATAAATGGTACGACAAAAACAATTGTTCAAGTATTTAAAAAAAGTTTCACTTCCGGTTCATGACATACATGAATAGGCAAAAAGTGGAATTTGTGTTCCTAGTCTTACCAGACAATTTTTACTTGTATTAAAATTGTAGCTCCTTCAAAGGTTTTGATTGTTAAATACGTGCGTAATATGAAAGCATTTCAAAAACTTTTACTTTTAAAACATTCAGGCTTAAAACGCACAAATAAGCTCAATGAAACGGTTAATGAGTTTTATAGTTTAAGGCCCATAATAGGTTTGTTGTAGCAAGCCCTTTTGTGCTGACATAAGCCGGAAAAGGAATGCCTTTTTTTTTCGTTAAAAGTCTGCTTTGCTCGGTAAAAGTAAAGATATTAGATTCATCTAAGCAACCAAGATATTGAGTATCATGGAAACCATGTAGTTTTGCGTGCTGTTTTCTCACCGTGAAGGTGAGTGTTACCTTTCTCAGTATGGTGAGCGTTACTTTTTTCACTATAGTGAGCAACAACCTTACTACAATTTATATAGCGAATGCTTGGAAGTCTATCACTTTCTTCTATCTGTCAAAAAATGTGTCAGGTACTTCTTATGAATAAATGTTTAAGGCTGTTTCATCAACTATGCATGAATGTAGGCAATGAATATTGCATCATTGAACCGGATTTAAGTTCATTCTTAGTTCGAAAGGACACTGCGCTTATAACAATTTCCTCCACTGTATCATGTTTGAGAATCCTCTGCTTTGGACAGTAAAGGAATCCAGGAAAGAAATACCAAGCAAGATGGTATCTCACAGTATTTAAAACAGTCTTTCTTTCCTCCACCCAACTCGATTTAAAAACAAGAAGAAAAAAACAGAAATGTATATCAAACCATTTTCCTGCGGGATCATTTTCACCTGGTGTTGTGTTTCATCTTCCACAAGAATTCCCATCGCCATCGCCTTATTATTGATAATTGTTTTCTGCGATGCAAATTAAAAATTTCACAGTAAAATCGATTACCCGCGTACTTTGGGCATGAAAGCGCTTCCATTTTTTATCACTACCCGTTGCGCTGGTCTTCTTCATTGGGAATTCTTCAACCATGTGTTGGACCACCGAATCGCGATCGTTGCCTTCGAATGTCCCGAGGGGAAGACACCGCTACCGAACCAGAACCGTGTTTGATTAATGATGGCCATTTCTGTGCCATTTGCAAAACACTCTGCTTGAACAGCGATAGGAGAAGGAAGGCGATGTACTTAAAAAAAGTTTGAACCTTCCAGCAAACCGGGATGGAGGGAGGAACACACTTCATTTGCAAACTTTTTGGCAATCCTTTCTTTCCTGGTTTCTGCCGCAACAGTTAGGGCAAACCAGAACAACAACAAAGAAACCCCATTTAGACATCCTGCACAAAACCTGTCGTTTGATGGAATGTGTGTTCCCCGGCCATAGTCGCCCTTCAATTCCAGTAGCACTAGATAGCAGGGCAATGTTTTGAGGCCTTGTGGTGGTGGTTGGGCGGCTGTTAAGCCACAAATTGGTCCCATTTTTTTTCACTTGGCCCTCTTGTCTCAAAATCCAGTTTCCGGTTAATTATGCGGCCCATCATTCGATCGTCAATCAATGGAAGTTTACTGCTACTGCACGGTGTTGTCAAAATATTCCTTCTTCCTTCAGCTGCGTGTGAAGCGAATAGCTCTCCTTCACTAGTCAGAGGGCGGCACATTTGCTTTTTAAATGGTTCATCAAAAAGGTACGGGATGTGAAGCTTATCTCGCCGTTCGTATCGCAGCAGCCCGTTTGACAACTCGTATCGGTGGGAGGGTGAAGTTTTTTGTTGTTTCCACCCATCGCATTCGGTTGCTGCTCGTTGCATAAACAGTTCAAGCCGCGGCCTGGATTTGGGAAACGGTTTTTCTAAAGAATGTCATACTTGTTTTTTTTTTTTTAGGGTCGTGTTTCATTGATTGATCTGTTTGATCTTTGACCAAAGGTTTGTTTTTTGGATGTTTACAGTTAGATACAAGTTTGTTTCCATTTTTTTTATTTAGTGTCTTCCTACGAAATGCATCTAGAATGCAAACATTCGAGCTTATCAAGACTACGAGAGGCACACACAAAAAATGGGGTAGCATTTTCATTCGCTTTAATTGATTGTTTGATGCCCGATGAAAGTGCAGTTCATTCAGGCTTAATAGAGTTTAATGCGTGAACTTGTGGCAGATTAATCAGAGACTTCGGGGCTCGTGTAATAAATCCGAACAAACAACATGCTCCTTGCTGCTCGGTGCTGCAGTTAATCCACCTTTTCACTTCAGGTGAACCATGGCTAGACTGATTTACTCTCAATTAGCTGTCCAGTGGTCTAGCCGTTGTGATCTAGTGGTAAGCTCGGGTCAAGAACGATCTTCACCGGAACCGATTAGTGTTGGAAGGGCCCGTAAGTCCAAGCCAAGACATACCACAAAGGCAGTGATTTAATTAAAAGATGAGATGGTCCCTGCCACGATAAGTGCAATTAATGATGATAATAATTATCTGCAGGTGATGATGGCTACTCCATGTCCTGTCCTGCAGGGTCGCTATAAGGTGTCCGTTGCACGAACAACCGGTACAGTTGCAATTTGCACCATTGCATCATTCGGGCGAACGGGGTAAACCGGTTACCGTGTGTTCGCTTCAGTCGGCCGGTATGGAAAGGGCTCCCCCCCTCCCCCCACCATGGTCAGCTGTTTTGTTTCGCCCTGCTTCTGTTGTGGTTACTGCACCCGATGCAATGAAGTTGCATTGTTTTGCCTACAGTTGTTGTGCGGTGGACAACTGCTCAACCGATGCGGCACATTCGTTGCATATCCGGGATGGTACCGACGAAAGACAATGTTGTTGTCTCGTTGGGGAGGGTTTTTGTGTTGTTGCGATGATTTAATCTCGGTCTTTTTTTTTCTTCAACGTTGTTATTGTAATGGTGTGCATGATTACAGGTGCGCTTTAGCGTACAGATTGCACAATTTCAGTGCTTTGGGGAATTAAAAAGGGGTAAATGCGAGGAGACTTTTGGACTTGTAACACGATACAACAATTACCCGGCTGATGAGAAATTGAAAG
>KB696773.1:0-11180 GCA_000349165.1 Anopheles christyi | reverse complement strand
TTAATTAATAAAATAAAAGTAAATTGAAGTAAAACTAAAGAAAATAACAATATTCTATACCAAGCGAAAATGTATTTCACTTTCAACCAGTGAACTGATGTTGTAGGATGCAATTTCATGGTCACAAAACCAATCGAAAGTGTATTTCTTTTTGTAATAGTAATGCTCCGTATGGGAGCACCGCCAATTACACACAGACAACCACACACAAAATGGAAATTTTGCTTGTCCTACTCATGCATCTAATGTAAAGGGCTTTTAGTTGTCCTCGCTAAAGATAGAATAACTTCCGTCCCAGTTTCGCTTCCTCGCTTTTCGTTGTTTGATACTGCGAAGGTTCATTAAAAATGTACTCTCCGTAACAGTGGGAAGTTTCGCTGGTAGTGTGAAATGAATGGCTGACAATGAACTTCAGAATTCTGATTGTGGGTGCCTTTTGATTGTCTTATCCGGGAGAGGAAACGGATGAAAAGTTTAGTCAATGAAACGCGAAGAACGCTCGGTAAAAAAGCACTCTAAGCTTCGCATAGCGTACGAAGTAAAAAAAAATATCGCGAACACAGTCGACAATGCTGGCAAGAAAGAATTGATAGAAGGCTTTTGGAAGGAAAGAATAGAAAGAGTCTTCCAGGACAAGGCATTTTCCTTTCTGGGTGACACAGGAAGTTGAGGCAAACCGTTCAACCATTTGGCGTTAATTAATGTTGCAGTCATACCAGCTCCAGGATAATTATTTATCGTAACACCGACAGACTGGCAGACGACCTTCTTGTTTTGCACAGCCACTGTAGTGATGATGGATGGAATTGCATCCCTTAAAAGAAGTGGAGACTAATTTCGAGTCAGGCAGAGAAAATGAAGCGTTAAGGAAAAGAATGCAATCATTGCTCAAAAAACGTCAACCGACAGTGACAGCATCACTAATGAGCCACTATGGTGTGTTGAAAATAATTTATCATTTGCAAGGGATCTGGGTAATAGTGAAGATTAGCCAAACTATGGGTGATCCAGGTTTTCATGGATAAGATATATACATGTACGTTTGTCAGACATAAGCAATCAACTAGAAACAGAACACAATAATCAGTAAGTTTGTTGGTTCACAACATTTAGACAATTAAAAAAATTGCCTGTGTCAATCAGAAAGGAACAAAAAATTTCTTAAGTTCAACAGTTGCAAACGTTTTTTTTGTGCTTGTGGGGTTTAAGTTACCTCCAAATAGTCCCATTAATGTTTTAAAAATAGAAATGAAAAATAAACATTTCAGGTACCCCTTGCGGTAGCTATTTATGATTGAGTTTATTACATTTTCATTCTCATACACCTTTGATGCGATCAATACTCAATACAGGCAAGGCTAGAGAGCAATTTCATGGGCAGTAAGTAATTCATCTTTTGTCTTTGTGACTTCTAAACTCGACTATGCCTGACCTTTCGTCGTAAATATTTTTCCTATACTATTCAATGATTGTCATTTTAATTTTAGGTGATGTTGTTTTGGCCGGTCGTGCTAATGTTTTTGTTTTTCAATGGTTTTCCACCGATCCAATGGTGGAGAGCTAACGGCGTAGAGTTTTACTGAGACCGAACGATGTTCGAATCTATTACGGACTGCTGCTGCTGCCCCCCATACGCAGGACTGACTATCACGCTATGGGTACACCAAGTCACTGAAAATTAAGCACATTAGTTGCTTGGCAGCCATTGACCAACACTGGTTGTTATGCCAACTAAGAAGAAGATATTGTGGACCTATTTGTCCTTGACTTCTATTTTTTCCGATGTTTTTTTTTTCATTAAATTATGTTGCTTTTAAACTTTCATTGCTTTGCTTTTTTATCCTAAGCTGTAATAAATCGAAAAAAACGACAATAGGCCCGATAAGGTTGCTTCTTATAGAGATTGTTAATTTAGTCCCTCATATATTATTATAAACAAAACCGAATGTTTATTCAACAAAGGACTGCTTAGTATTTATTACTGCTGATGATTTGTATATCCATTACATTAAATAATAAAGATAATCTTTTCTCTGTTTTGTCTATTCTGTGGAATGAAATATTTCAATTAAACATTTAGATAGAAGACAAAATAATGTGTGTAGCATAATTCGAAATGTATGCTATACTGATATATATGATATATATGATAAATAGATTCGATATACTTTGGTTTTTAAATTAAATTAAATATGCAAAGCATTCTAAATGAAACACAATTTCATTTAAATACCATCAAGCTAAGTCCTCAAGCTATGTAAAGCATCCTGAAAAAAAAACATGCCTTAAAACCTTTATATGAAAAAAGTTTTATTAATTTCTTGCAATCCATTCAGGAAGTCTTAAAAAGCATTTGATCAAAAAAAATATTAATCTTATATATGAATTTTCCGTCATACTTCGTGGATTTGAAAAATTCCCTATCTAAGGCAAAAGTCTGCGAAAGGATACCAACAGATAAAAACTGATCCTTTTTTTTAATAATAATAATGCGATGTGTCAGTCAATTTAACTCAATGGTTACGGTTGAAAAGATGGTGGATGTTTTCAATGATTTCTTCGAGATCTTTTTTGGAGTGGAATGAACTCTAAGAAAAGTTAGCTAGTTAGTGAAAAGATGCTAGTATGGTGGAAAAAGAACCGTTTCACTTTTAAAAAAATGTGTATCAACCCTTTCCGTATAGCCAGTACTAATATCGGAAAGGGAGGCTGAAATGGGTGCCTTTTTTCATATCCCAAACTTTTCCATCCCTTTAAACACTATAATGTGCTAAAGAAGACCTTTTCAACACTTCTTGTCAGCAACATCATGAGCAGCGCAATCAACAACGTTATCATCATTGGCATCATCAACTAATTTATGGGGATCAGATTGGGTTGCTTTGGTTTGTTGTAGCTACAGAAGTATAAACTTTGAGCCATTCATTGAACAGATCCATACCCTGGATTATATGTCATCATGTACCAAATGCTGTTTAATTCCCCCTAGAATTTATTAATGAAATTTCAATTTGATTATACTTTGTAATGTAGCCATTTTGAAGTTGAGTTTGTGACAATCGAACAAATACACAATAATATGAGCATTTTTACAAAGCTTCAAGACACATACAGTAAATACGTAATGATTTAAAATCCGTTCGAATACTGCTCTGCATGTTGATAGTTATTAGTTAACTGAAGAGTTGAATAAAATAAAAACCTCTCTTAACACGAAAAAATCTAATCGTTGAAGTTTTAGCTTGAGCACCAATTTTTGAATTGTTAAATTTCTCCTTATGTATTTGTTTTAAATAGAGTAGGTAGTTCAGTACATAAACATATGTTTCTTTTGATCACGTCAGACAAGGCAATGTAATGCAAGGTGATAACTTAAGATTTTGCTATTCCGCATCAACAGTGTCATCTGAGCACTTTTTTCCCCAGTAACTCGACCAACGGTCACGGTCGGTTTGTGGTAGTTAGAGAATATGGTTGGGGAATGAATGAGTATCACTTATCTCCATGTCGCGTCTGGGGGTGTTGGTTCCACATTAACACCGTTGATGGCTCTTCCTTTCTTTAGTACCCTTGGTTTGCGTGTATCCATCCGTGCTCAGAAAGGTACATCCTTCTGGTTGTGCCTCTCTACTCTAGCTACTTTTTTCTGCTATTCGCATTTAGTGAAATACGTGCAAAGGTGCTGGGACCGTTTAAAGCTCACAAACACAACATAGCTCCCTGACAGGGACCACGTGGAGGACTTAATTATTTCGAGATAATTATCTGTGCAAATTTCTGTCGGAATAACCCGAGCACAGGTGTACAGTTAAATTATCAACTCTTATAAGATGCACGTTAAGGTAGATAAACAAGGTGCCTTTTTAAAGCAAGATGTTACTTTTTATCAGTTTGTAGTCTGTTTGGTCTTAAGGTTTCTCTTAATCTTAATCTTAAGGTTTAGGATTTTTCTTAAGGTCTGTAAATGTTTCGAATATTCTCAAAATGTACACATATATTGTTACAATCGCTGTTTCATAGAAAGTAGTCAAATATATTTGTGTGCTAAGATTTTCTTGCATTTGTTCATCTTTTGCATCTCTATTCAAATTATTTTTCTAATAATATTATTAAAAAATATTATCTTATACTAATATAAATTTTAACTTTCGTTATATTTTACTTAACAACTTTTATTTAACATTCTTGCACCTACACACGTAGGTGTTGATTAATTCAGAAGATTTTTGTCTGCATCTTGGTTCATAGGTAATTCAGAAGATTTTTGTCTACAAGCATCTGTTTCAACTCACCATTCTGAATTAAAGGTATAAACCGCCTATTAGGATTACGTACTTAGGGTGAAGCAACGATATTGAATAAAATGTTAGTCGAGGAGTCGCAGGCCAGTACAACGTATGCTGACGATTAACACATACACGAACACATTTGCACACAAACACTTAGGAGTTTTAGGTTATGGTTGAGTGCACTATGTGTTCTTAAACAATTCAAACACCAATCTGTCGTTAAAAATCTGGCATTATTTTTCGAAAAACTAAGAAGAGCGCGATAAAAGGCATACACTAAGGTACACGTTTTTCTTTTCACTTTTCATTTGCTTTTTTTTGCATTTCTTACACTCGGAACTGTTAAAATTTTACAAGGACAAAACATAAGAAATAAGCTACCATTACCATCGTTGCTAGTGAAAACAGTAATGCAATGGCTTAGCCTAAATGCATTTCCATCGAAATATAACACGAACCTTTTACTTCGAGACCTTTCCCATCGTAACTTTGAATCTGGCACGAAGCAGGAAAACATGCAAACATTAAAATGTAAATTGCTCGCAAAAAGGTAACCCTGAAACCACAAAACAAATGTACCAGTGACAAAAGTGACTGCGAAATGGTAGTGAAACTCACCTAAAAGAAATATGTGTATGTTTGGTAAAGGATGTGCTCGAAAAGCACGACAAGTCAAGTGAATTTATATGCTGAAGAGAACAACTACTAAATTTTACATGGTAATTTGTACATGAAAATGACACAAACTTTCGCTATATTAATAGCTGGCATGTACAATAACTCTTCGCATGTCTCGCCCCACTAGAATTTCAAGCACGCAAAAAGATATTTCTTGACTGCAAATATAGCCCAACACAAGGATGGAGCTCATGAAGGACTTGCTTCCATTACCATTTTTGCTGTGGCTGGTAAGGAGTTTTTTGTAGGTTTTATTATTTTCTTTGATTTACCTTCCTCTGATCGTCTAGGCAAGGCAAGGCAGACCAGGAGTAAGGGAAATGGAATCTGTCATTTCAGTGTATGGCATGGCTTCAGAAGTGAATTAAAAAGTATGTCAGATGCGGTTAGCAATGAAAGCTTTTCAACAAATTCCCGTAGTCTCGTATTGTAGTTGGTTGCCAGTCATCATGAGTCGACCACCCCAATAACCTTTCTGACAAAGACGACGATGAGTAAACAGAAAAAAAGCTCACTTGTAAGTCATAGTCTCACCGTAATTAGCTGGTACGGTTTGATGATGATCTCATCGTGTTTGCGGCATCGTACCAACTATGCTGCGTTGCAAATTTCTTTTCCGGAATGTTGTGCCTGTGTGTTTGTAAGCATGAAGGTGTTGGGGTGATTTATGTATACATACTATCCGCAAAATTTACATTTCAATCGTCACCTCAAATCCATTTGCCAGCAATGTAAACTTCACTTTCGCGGAACCTGCTAGAGCTTAGTTTTCTTATCAACCCAAGTGGAACGAAATTCAAATATACCATCCCTTCTCAAGAGTGTACTGGGCTAAAAGTAAGGACGTGCATTTGCGGTCCCATTCAGATGCACGAAATGGCATGCAATTTCGTGCGAATTTAAAAGCTGTTACAATATTTGCGGTAGATTTTATCATTTCTCTGCTGCAGCGATTCGCGTAAAGCTTTTGTAAAATCAATTTTACACTGCATGTATTTCAAGTGCACTCTATACACAAGTTAGTCAATTTGTGTTGTTGTTAAGCTTTGCTCTGTCGACGAAGGACTTCGTTTTTTTAACCAATCACTCAAATGATTTACTAGGTATTCAAAATAAAACCAGCACCAGCACGGAATGCTATTTATATTGCTGTATTCCTATTATTGAAATGTCGTATTTGAAATAGATTTAAATAAGGCATTAAAAGCTCTTTTTTGTTGTTTTGTTGTAATGCAGCACAAAGAAGCACAATGATTATTGCGAGATAGAACAATTAAAATCACGTTAATTGTTAATGTTTTGTTGGAATACTATTACTGTTGACTGTTTTATTTTCTTCCTCGTACTGAATGAATATTCTTACTTTGAAATGCTCCCTTGTGATCTTAGGAATACAATTAAATATTTTGTGCAGCACTTTCCCTATACTTATAAAATAAAAATTAAAGAAATTCAACCCACCTTATCGATTACAGGATAATATCGAAATGAAAATGCAATGTGCCTACATGTTTTTTTTCTGACACTGTGTGTTACCGAATTTATTTTTTTCAATTCTTTCGAAATTCTAAAGCAACACATTGCAATGGAAAACCTGTGAACTGGAATATCTGTGTTACAGAACAGTTCCAATATTTCCATGATGACAATAGTTGCATATTCCATGGACGGATTAAATGTGGAACTCTCTTCCTAGTACATAAACGAAACATTTCACCAATTGGTCACAAGTCCAAAGCAAGGTAAATGGGAGGACAACGTATAAAAGGGTGCCACATTCCATTACTCTATTGAGTTATAAATTGATCCCATTACCCAAACGTTTTAAATTCCTTTCCAAGTATCCAGAAATTCCAGGGCAAATCTATCACTTTCCAATCAACCTTAAAATCGAAGACCCAAACGGAAAGAGATGCTTACAGACACACCGAGGTTATAAGGCCGCACTTGTGCCGTCCGGACATATTCAAGGCTGGTCCCGACATTGATTTTTACTAGTTTTCAATGTCTTCAAACATCCATCCACTTCATTGTGGGAGTGGGGGGGTTGGGGGGGGGGGTGGTTATAGCCAAGGAACTGTTTTGATGGAGGAAGCCAGTGTAGAAAACTTGACGATCGAACAGCATCGCATGGTTGATCAAAGGAATTTATGTCTTCCGAACATCAGTGAGAAGGTCGAATGTGAGGGTAATGATGGTAGAATGTAAAGGTGTAGATGAGAATGAAGTAGAGAGCAATAAAAATGTGAAAAACTCCGCATATTTTTCTTCGTTTAAGCTTCTTTTCTTAGCTTTATTTTCTTCTCCACTGCCACCAAACGGACAGCTCACTGGCATGGCTCTATCCTCATCAAGCCTCATCTTCATCGTGAAACATTTCCCCATTGGCATTCGCGTTCGTTGGCTCACAGTCTCGTCCCATCTTTAATTCAATCGCTAGTCAGGTGTGAAAATTGGTCGGAAACCTTGTAAATTTTACTTGGGCTTCCCCCTAGCATCATTTCCGCAACCAATGCCAACCGAGTGTCTATTTTCTAGTTGCTCCTGCTTGGCTTTAGGAAAGGATGGGACTGCAGAAGAGAATGGGTGGCATGGTGAAGGAAACGCGAGAGGGTATGAGTCTCAGCCGCAGAAGACTCACTTTTTACTG
The DNA here is from genome assembly GCA_000349165.1 of Anopheles christyi. Lineage (NCBI taxonomy): Eukaryota > Metazoa > Arthropoda > Insecta > Diptera > Culicidae > Anopheles > Anopheles christyi. Next base: position 3,563 of record KB696773.1, on the reverse strand, counting down.
TGTGAAACAGCAATACATTTCATCCAGGGAGGCTGTGGGTTTAGCCTGAGATTGAATTTATTTCACGCTTTCCTCATTTCCAATTTCCCACAAGCCTTGTCATTCGTTCGTGCGTTGACAGTCGCTTTCCGTTGTTGAAAGTAGAATGGCACTGGTGAAAATCTAGACTAGGAAATGAAATTAAAAAAAAAATGCGCCTGCCAACTGATATACGAACCAATGGCGACAGGAACTGTGCGGCGAACCGCAACAAAAAAGAAAGAACTGTCATAAATTCAGCACAGGTGCAGGTATCAAAATGAACACGTACAATGTTTGCCTTGGCACATCCCGAAGATTTCCATGTAATTGTTGCTGATTTTTCCCCAGAACTCGGTGTCATTGTTTTGCAATACTATGTATACATGTGCGGTTGTGATTTTTCCAACAGATTCTAGTACAAGTACTACTTTGACGTTGATAATTTGTGGCGCTAACAAAACGTAGCAGCAAAAACTCGGTTCGTGGAACTAGTAGGAAAGGTAGGGCAGAAAAAGAACATCACCGTGCAGTTACAATAGCAGCATGTTAGCTTCGTTTGTTGGTTCCGCATAAAGATTCAACATTTTCCGGTCGAAGGAGTTTTTCCTGCTTTGCTGGGCGGTAGTGATTCGATCAGAATCATCGTTTCTCGTGTCTTTTCCTTACGCATCGGCACACTTGAGTGCGTTGGAACACGTTATGTAGCTGTTAGACGAAAGTGTGGCAGATATTTCTTCATGGAGCAGGAAGAAATACAGGATTCCGATGTGCCAAAGAGATGACAAAGCGGTGAGTGCGTACGAAGACAAAAGTAACGAGCGGACGCAAATGATTCGATGAACGAAGAAACCCATTTTGCGAAGCGAGATCCCCTACCGTCCCCGGTGCTCTTAAGCGCACGGATTGAACTTGTCGTCGTCTGCTCGTCAAAAGGAAGGGATAAATTTAGCTCATTAACTCAATGCCATCATTTCGCCGTCATTTTGTGTCAGCCATCAAGGGGCTAGAGAAGCTAGAGGTTACGACGTTTCGCCACAGTGAAGCTGCTTGATTGAAATCTCGTCCCGATAATCATGTTGTGGGGATTTAAAGAATTTATTTTCCCCAGTTAAGGCACACTCAATATAGCAGGAGCACTGATTTTGGGTACAGATTTTGAGCGTAATTAGATCCTGCCATGAGTAACAGATAACCTGGTTGATGAAGAAGGTAAACCGGTGAATTTTAAGTAAGAGACTATATGGAAATGGAGCGTATCCCGAAGTAACCGATGAAGATCAAGCCCTCGGGCAGTCCAGCGCCTGGGTCGAAGGGACTCTAGCACGGTTCGTAGAATTTTTTTTTAGGATCGACTGATTGATCTGAATTGTTAAATGTCGATACTATTTAACGGTTACGATGATGAACACGTTCTGCCTTTTTAAATAGACCATAGATTAAATTTAAACTGTTTGGCAGTTTTTCGTTTGATTGTATGAGTTTTTCGTAACTGATTGAAGATGATGTTTAACTGAATAGAAATGTTTGGGATTGTCATATGTCCGAAAGTAATGAGTTACAAAAGTATGGATGGATTATCTGAAGAATGGAAATGAAATGGAATTTCAGAAAATATTTAGTATTATGTGCATCAAAACTGACAAAAGGATGTTATGCTACTGCTCATTGTCCATGCATAAAGGTGACGGTAAGTATCACAATAGCACGATGCCTGCTTCTTGCAATTATTCAACATCCATAATACTCTTGTCAGTTCAATATTAATTATGCATATTTTATGCTTCTCACCTGCTCGGAAGCACCGAACAAATCATTTGGCAAAGGTTGAAGCAGACGGGTGAAGTACGACAGCCATGCAGAAAAGCTTTCTGATATATCCCGCATGATTCTACCCTTTGTCGTATAAGAGAGTAATGTAAGTTCCTGTAGTTGTTGTGTTTGAGAGAAACCCAAATTCATGTTATTAGTAAAATGAATAAAACAGCTCCTCCGAAGCCATTTAGGGGGTTACGGATAAACCGGGACAACGCAGTTGTTCACCTAAATTTAATGAAATTTACTTTGCTTGGTCTGTGACATGCCGATTACTATGAAATTTGCAGGACATATCACCAAGGGTAGCAATGCGTCCTACTGTGGCGTCCAATGTACTGCCTCATCCACCCTTCAAGCCACGGCTGGTGCAGTGTCGGTATGAAATTCTTTTTTCAATACATACATCATCAACATGGACGAACGAGGACTGGTAGAAAACTTTCAGCAGCTAAATCCCGATGCTCTCAAGTACAACGTTTTTTTATGCATTCAAAACCCGGAGGAGCTTGTCAATCATGTCGGAGAGACAATTCATAGAAAACTTTATCACAAAACTCAAGGGATAGGAAAGATCTTAGTTTTGGTTGCCTGCAGGTAGCACTCCGAACAGAAATCAATAGTTTATTGCGCAATCTCTGGGATGATTCGAATTTTAAAATTTTCCGAGCGTAGGTTGTCAGATAGAACTGGATAAAATTAAAATTGTCACCTTATTATTGGCATCCAAAGATAAAAAAATCGATTTAGTGCAATTTTCGATTATTCAAGATTGTATTGATTGATGAAACATATGAATTTTTAATCGTGGGACATATGAGTCCGAAAAGCATAAAAAAAGTCTGAAAAATATAAATTAGGGAGATGTTCATGGAATAATACAAAGCCCTGGAGAATACGGCAAATTCCAAATTTCCTGATTTTATTATATGTTTAAAAGTAGCAATACTAAAGCATATGTTAATGATAATCTAATGTTTTTATTAGATAATTTGCATGCATGCAGAATACAAGTTGGACTGCAACAACTATAGGAGCATTATCGAAAACTATCAAAGAAGACTCCGTCACGGAAAAACATGCGGCAGATCTTTTCATCGATTTCTGTATATAGCATAGCTGCATATAAGATAGCCAGCTCTTTAAACAGCATGAGCTCTTTTAACATCCCCGCCAAAATGATCAGGCTAATCAGAATGACTATGACCAATGTCACGTGCCAGGTGAAGGTGGATGGAAAACTCTCAGGGCCCTTTGCTTTGCTATGGCGCTAGAGAAGGCCATCCAAGCCTCGAGGGTGGAGACTTTAGGAACCATCTTCTACAAGCCAACTCAGATCCTGGCATACGCTGATGTTACAGACATCATTGGTCAAAGGCTCTCCTTTGTAGCTGAATCCTACCAAAGGATCGAGCATGCGGCGAAAACCCTCGGATTGCAGATAAACGAGGCGAAAACCAAATTGATGGTGGCATCACCAGCTAACGAAAACAAACAAATTCTGATCTACGTAGGGGTGACGTACGGATAGGTGAACGCACATTTGAAGTCTTCCAAGATTTCAGCTATCTCGGGTCAAAAGTCAGCACCGACAACAGCATAAATAGAAACTGAGTTGCGCGCAAGAATGCTGGCTGCCAACCGGTCATACAACAGCCTGTCGCGAAGGTCGAAGATGGGATTATACCATACCTTTATAGTTCCAGTACTCACATACGCCTCTGAGACAT
>KB696772.1:0-11169 GCA_000349165.1 Anopheles christyi | reverse complement strand
TCTACCTCCAGCATCGTTCATGGACCGAGCCATTTGAGCCATCATCATTACTAAGATTCAAACCAATTACTGAGTAACTTGTTGAGCTACAAAAATGATTGTTTTTAAAATCGCAAATAAAGAGCGCCTAAAAATAATTACCGTGTTTATTTATCCAAAACTTCTTCTTCTTCTTAGTTGGCACAACAACCATTGCTGTTCATGGCCTGCCAAGCTACTTATGTGGTTGGCTTTCTGTGACTAATTGTACCCATAGCAGCATAGTCAGTCCTGTGTATGGGGGAGAAGTAGGCAGTTCGAACGGGATTCGAACAATGTCGAGCCTTATGACAGACCTACGCCATTGCCACTCGACCACCGGGCCACCCCGGTTCAGAACTACCATTCGTTAAAACTTCAAACAAAATTACTTTTATTGTTTATATTGCCTTCAAACGCTTCAAACCACATAACACAATAATATTTTGTCACACTTTACAACTTATATTCTTTGTCAAATTGTAAAAACATTATTCATCTGTCGCTGGAGCTGCAGACCACCTGCAACATTCCATCCTGTTTGCTAGTCTTTTTTTGCACGGTGGTCGTATTGGTCATTCATGTGTTAAAACAACCAGCAAAGAGCTTTTTTTAAATTTCTCTCTCATGTTAATTTTCTTGTTGTTGTTGTTTTGTGATGCACATTCTGTTTATGGTCTACTGCTATGAGTTGTGTCATTGCTTTGGCTAATGTACTTCCGTAGCCTCTATTATTACGATGAGGAACTGTGTAGAGGTGCCTGTGACAAATAAATAAATTATACAAGTGTTGTTATTAGCAGATATTCATGAACACATAAAATATTCATCTTACGCGATAGCATCGAGATCATTTTTAAAAACACACGCTACCATTTCTCCCGAGGTTTTGTCAAACAATCCGAGACATCCATTATATGGAATAGCCGATTCAAAGTATAGTTGAGATAATAAGCAAGGATATAGCCATCATTCGTTTAATTGTTTTCGATGCTAATGGTTTTAACTGTACCTCGTCTGGAACACTACGTTCAACGAAAAACAAAGCTGCACACTATCACAATATAGTATTTAGAAATTACTCTTCTAGAAATTATACTCACACAACATCTAACTTAGATGCTTCATCCCTTGGCTTCCAGTAATTTATGAAATCAAATGCATGTACTGCATAATGAAACTCAATTGCTTTTTAATGAATTTCGTGACGAGTTTCTTTGGCACCACCAATAAAAAACACGGGTTTGAGATTCCATTTAATATTATTTGATGTTTTGATTGCGTCAGAGAGCTCGTTGGGCCATGATGTATAGATCCTTAGAAAACCAATAAAAGTTGTATCGAAAAATTAACAGTTTACCTAAAATTCAACCTTGAGTATACAAAAATACCTCTTACCGACTGACGGCTACAAAGGTATGCGAGGCTTCATCTAAATTTTTCTCATCAATTGCTGTGTTTAGCGGCAAAATGTTTTGTAGTATTAGCACAAACTGTACCGAATCTGGAATGTTTTGCTCGTAGATTCGTATTAGTTGTTTAACTTCTTCTACGTTTGCTGGTCGCAATGGTTCCATTACCCTGTCCATCTTAATCGTGCTGATAGCGGAAACAAACTGAGAGTACTAATTCGCGTAGAGATATGAGCGTAGAGTGAGCATGATACGCTCAGTAACATGAGCAACATTACGAACTCTCCAAGAAATAATCACCAGCAAATTTTGCTAGTTTTTTTCCCTTGACTCTAATGAACTGACTCTTGCTGGCCATTTCATTTATATTCTCTTTAACTGCGTCTACTGACTTAAAATGGTTGTCTTAGTCATCGCTTTGAAGTATTGCAGTTAAATAAGCATTTAAGGAGGTGTGATGAACATGGGAGGGAGGGGGATATTTTGAAGCATTTAATAAAACAACAGCGTTATTTTTGTACATTTTCGACACATTGCCAATTTTAGGCAAAATAGAAGGTTTAAAATATTTTTTAGATTTTATTTCATTAGGGGTGGTCGAGTGGTAACGGCATAGGCATCTTACGAGGCCCGACGATGTTCGAATTCCATTCGGACTGCTGCGGCTAACATTTTTAGTTAATCTATGACTTGTTGAGACGATTGGATATATTACGCTGACAGAAAATGTGTTTTTTTAAAACGTTGTACTTTCCATCTCCCCATAATTGATGATTATAGTTAAGTAGATTTTGAAAACTTAAATATTTTCGATTCACGTTTTTCTACATGCATGTTTCTTCCTGCCTGCATGTGCATGTCTTTGAATTGGTCTAATGTCAGTTGGTACGAGCTTTCTACGATACGAATTTGAGACAAATGTTATATTAATTTGGGTGTGAAAAGAAAAGAAATAACAATCTTAATGTTCAAGACAAATAGAACATAAAAAGTTCGAGAATTATAACTATCAATTTATTTTAACAACTGATTCTTTGAACTAAACTTTCATCATCTATACTTATTACACATTTGTCAAGTCTTATTTCCTTCAGTAATGTCCTGTGTAGAGTGGTTGAGCTATAACCTTCTGAATGGGTTGCGCTACTTTAACATTGGTTGGCTCGCGACGTACAACGGCGTTGAATCCATTGTGGTCGTCAGCAGTGTAGTCCACGATGCGCTGATGACCGTCGGCATCCAACAAACTGTACTGGCCCTGCACCTGATCACCGTGGCGTGTCTCATGCTGACTCTTCACATCACCGGTGTGTGAATCGTGCACGGAGTACGAGAACTCATAGTTGGCCGGTGCATATTCTTCAACCTGTTTGACGTAGGTTGGCTGGGCGTAACTCTTGATTATTGCAGGCTGCTCGTAGCTCTTCACCACTGATGGCTGCACGTAATTTTTGACAATTGCAGGCTGGGCGTAAGTTTTAACGAACGTCGGTTGCTGAACCGTTTTGATCAGGGCCGGTTGTGCGTATGCTGTCTGTTGTGGTTGTGGCTTAAACAGAGCTGGCTGTGCAAAATTGATCGGTGCTGCATGGTAGACTGGGTGTATTGGTTGTTGTATACCAGCGTTGGCGACAGCAAACACAGCGCACAAGGCGAGGAACTAAAAGAGAGAAAAAGAAAATAATTATTACCAAAATCGATGCAACAAAGATAACTAGCCAAATGCTAGCCCCCTTTTATGGTGGTTTTATGTGAAGCGAAGGAGATTGGGCGCATACTTACTTTGAAAGCCATTCTGTATAACCGTGTGTGCCTAGCCGAAATTCACCTTTCGAACCAAAAGAAATCAAGCGAATGACAGTGTTCTTGAATTCCGCACTGTCTTTATATATGCGTCGCACAGTTCGGGGCAAAGTTCCTTGAAGCATTTCCTTGGAAGATTCAGGCCCTGGGTAGGTCCTTGTAAGAAGCGGCTTACGATGCAGCCACTCTCCTGGCGGAGGGGAAAGGGAAAACAGAGTAAGTTTGATCAAGTTGTGTCCCCAGGCGAAACGGTGTGTGTGCCAGAACGTGTGTGTAGTATTTTCGGAAGTTGAAAGCGGTAACACGAAGCAGAGCAGCAAGTCTTCAAGGGCACGCTGGCATGTGGTGTTATGTCTCAGGTGGTGCAGACAGCAAGACAAAGTGTTGCTTGATTCGATCTTGCTGTTTTTGGGGATTGATTCAATTTACGATGTAGGCGCGTATGAAATTGGGGCGCACTAGTACGTCGTTACTTGAAGGCACACCGGTTGGCGATGATTTTGTAGTTCACCGATAATTGTAAGAAATTTGCTTTGCATGCGGTTTGAGTGAGATCGTAAATGAGGCGGTTAGGTCAACGCAAATGAAACAGATTAAATCGCAGAACGAGACCTGATGTGAGTAATATTTCATCTACTTTACGACAAAAAATGTGATACCGTTATGCAAGGTATGCAAATACAGGATAATTTTTTATTTTCCTATTGCGTTAATAACCCAAATCTTACGAACCCTCTGAGGGTATTTGAACATATATAATCATTATATACTTGCCATCTGTATCGATCTGGAATATGCTTATATCTCATTATTTTTAATAAATTTTAGTACAATAACAGCTAGTCCTGTGCAAAGCGGTACGATCAACTTAGGATCGAACCACATATGGCGTAGTAGATGTCGGTGCGTCTGGAATTGCATATTATTTAGGATCATCCTATGCATTTATTTACATTTAGTCAATACTTTTTTTTAAATTTATGTGTATGTGATATACAATATAAGCATAAGTTTTATTCTTATAACATATTGAATGGTTCTTTTACACATCATGCTATTTTTTGGTATAACTTATGCTCGCCAAACTCTCATATCGATAAAAAAATAGTTAAGCGGTAAAATATGTGTGGTGATCATGAGGTTAATATATGGTCAAGCATCATGCCTATAGGAGGTTCAACTCTAGTATGAAACAAGCTCTCCATACGCCTGAATAAATGTGCTACAATGAGGGAGCTTAATAGTTACAGATAGCCAGCCCGATGATGGCTAATGTAGATAACGTGATTGCAATACAAACCATTTATATTTATTACGATGACGAATAACCCTTCTAGAAAATAGACTAAGTTTTGTTCTTAGTAGAAAAATGCAATTTAAGGAACATATTAACTTGTTCTTCAAAACATGAGTGGGTTAGATGGCTATATTGGGGTTCCAGAGCTTTAATTTCCTTTCTCGTTGCATGCCCAGGATACGATGTTTTCAATATCACAAGTCCCTTTTTTAGGGGGCCCCTGACGGCCTGTGTATGGGAGGTAGCGGTAGAAGTCCGACAGGGATTCAAACAACCACGGGCCTCGTAAGAGACGTACGTGGTTATCTCTCGTGGGCCCATGACCAATACAGAGTTTATGTGTATTGAATTTGAAAAGTCTGATTTATGGATTTTAGGAACAATGTTTATCCACGAAATGTGTTGGAAGGTATAGAAAATATCAGCGGGGCAATTGATTTTTTTTTTCGTTTTTTCTGACTACTCGTAATTTATTCCCAAAAATGCCGAAGACGTAATACGTGTTAGAGCAGTATTTTTTTTAACGAAACCTTAAATAACTCATTTTTTTCTAAATAACTAAGGTTACTCCGCATTGTAAATTAAACCCTGCAATACATTTAGTTTAGCAAATTATTTTGTAGGTCTATTTAAAAAAAGACAAGAACATTGTTTGCTCGAGCTATCTTGAAACCTTGATCTTCTATTGATTTCTCACCTAATCTTGATATTATTTGCTGATGTTGTGATATTGTCTCATACTATATGTGAAAATACTTGTAAAATAATTGCAAAGAGTCACTTGGTTCATCTTAAAAAGTGTTACATGTATTTGTACTGTTTAACCTATGGGCGTTAGAAATAAATGTCGTTTAAAAGGTTGAGCATGACATAGAGAAAGAATGAAAGTGCACTTTGAAAATGATAGTAAGAATCAGCGTCGTATAACATCTATGAATCCTTCACTCTAATAATGAGAGAGTCCGACGGTTTTGACAACAGCTGGAGCTGGTTGGCTGTAGTATGCTGGCTGAGCAGCAATAATTTTGGCTGGCTGAGCAATAACTTTGGCAATGGCTGGTTGAGCGATGACTTTCTGAACGATCGGCTGCGGAATCTTGATATCGGTCGGTTCACGATGTACAACTGCGTTGAAACCATTGTGGTCATCAGCAGTGTACTCGACTGTACGCTTGTGTCCATCCGAGTCAATTAGACTGTATTGGCCATGTACTTGATCGCCGTGGCGAGATTCATGCTGCTCCTTGATATCGCCGGTGTGATCATCGTGAACACCGTACGAGAAATCGTATTGTGCGTTGTGGTCCTCATCGATGTGTTTCACGAGCGTCGGTTGGGAAATGGTTTTGACAATAGTTGCCGGCTGGGCTACGGTCTTGATTAAGGCAGGCTGGGCCAGGTGGGTAGAATATGAAGCTGGCTGATATGATGCATGAACTTCCTCGTATGGAATGACTCCCGCGCTAGCTACGGCCAAAACAGCGAAAAGGGCAATATACTACAGATAGTGAAGAAAGAAGACAAATAAGTTAGGCTCTGCACCGTGGCACTCTTGCGATAGCACTCGAAACACTTACTTTGAACGCCATCTTGTATGCTTTCCAAGTGCACTAGATCTGAAGATCCAACCAAAACTGATGCTTTAAGTTGGTAGACGCAACGCTTTTATATCGTCTCTCGACTGCTTGCCGAATGATCGATGAACGCCGGCTGTCACAGTCGAAGGGTCCTCAACAAGCGCGTCCTTCCAGACCCTGGAACGGTCTAGTAATTTCTCTGCCTTGCTATTAGCCGTTCTTTTTGCATGTCGAGTCGGGTTTTTTTGTGTATTCGTTTTTTGCACATTTTATTTGCATCGCTGCAATTCTCAGCTCCAAAAGTAGTCACACTTTTCTCCCACCATTTGTGTCGATGGAATTGTACCCGAGAAGCCTGTTTTATTATCATCTTCTTCTTCGCCGGTCGTTTTGGTGCATGTTAGTGTTCCGAATCAGGCATCGATGCGGGACGGTACTTTCAGTTTCGCTTTTCAAGATACAAGTTCAGATGTTGCATAACCATGCGAATGAACCGCCTGCGGGGAGATTTTATGCTTGCATGCTCGGGGGTCTTATTTGGAACGTACTTTTTTGTATTGTGTTTGTTTTTGCTATTCTGCCATCAAAGGGTGGGATAGAAAAGGTGAAAATGGAACAACCATTAAAAAGCCACTTAAATTCAGGCTTATTGTGAGAGCAAAAGAAAGAAGTATACTTGGATGTTCATCCCTGACCATGATTATGACAAGCGGACGGAAGCACCTCATTTACCCAGAGCACTTTGGCGAGAGGTAGACTTTTCTCCGACATAGGAGCATGTATTTGAACTCATTTTAGTGTTGTTAACAAAGGCTGAGAACACAGAAGCTGCTTTTTTCCGGGACACTGAGCAGCGAATTTACGGTTGGATGATCTCCAAGGTCAATTGTTAACAGAAGTGGTAGAGCCGAACGGAAAAAGATAGCTTTCGTTTTCAATGTTGTTTTTGCAAATATATAACGGCTTACATTACATTACATGATGGCATTACATATCACAATTTTTTAGTTCAGAAAGAACGGCTAGGTTAGGCCATTTGGGTATATTTTGCAACTTATGAACAAATGTACAAACAAGATTTTAGATTTTCCATAGAACATCATTTGCTTTATTAAATCGTTATACGAGAGTCATTTTAGAAAATCGCGTTATCAGTGATATCATCGTGGTGAAGGATGGATCTGTGAGATCCTTTGCAAGATCAAATCATTTGCATGATAAGTATGGCGTTGAAAACGTTTCGCGTTTGGCAGTGATTGGGTATAGCAGTTCAGTTGCTATACTGATACGAAACAGATGGGGCTTGGAACCGAACCTCTGATTGGGTTGCAATTTCTTGAACTGCTTGGCGTCGTTCATCCCGGTTGTCACGTCCATCCTCCCTGCGTTCGTTTCGCTCTTCTCGGCGCTCGTTTAGTCGATCGGTCCGACGTTCTTCCTGATGTTCGTCCACTCGGTCATCGCGAAGGCTACTTTGCCGATTGTCTTCACGCGTACTATCGCGTCGTTCCTCACGGCGGTCTTCGCGGCGATCATCACGGCGGTCTTCACGACGTTCCTCTCGGCGGTCCTCGCGGCGTTCATCTCGGCGGTCCTCTCGGCGTTCTTCGTGACGGTCCTCACGGGGATCGTCACGTCGTTCATCGCGTCCATCATCACGTCGTTCATTTCGTCGGTCATCACGTGGTTCCTCAAGACGATCGTTTCGAACACTGTCTCGGTGATCTTCACGACCGCTACGTTCATCTTCATTGATTTCGTCTCGGTTATCACGTGATGTTTGATCACGCCGGCGAATTTGATCAATGCGGGAAACGGAAGTATAAGCTGGAGCTATAATAGTATCAATTGTGTAAAGCGGAGCAACTGTTTGGGCAGGGATGAACTGTAAAACGCGATTCAGTCGTGGGCGTTGGGCGGGCTCTCGGCGTTGTTCGGCATTGAATCCATTGCGGTCATCAGCACGGTAGTTGACAATCTGCCGAATACCGTCCGCATCTACCCAAGAGTACTGTCCACGAACGTGTCCATTACGACGAGATTCTTCCTGGCTCTTCTGGTCTCCGGTAACTGGATCGTGAACGGAGTATGAAAAATCGTATCCAACTTGCTCATCGTTCTGGTTTTGCGCATCGGTGGCATATCGTTTTAAATCCCATGGATCATTCTGCTGTGGTTGCTGCTGGTGCTGTTGTTGTTGTGGATGCTGCTGTTGTTGTTGTTGTGGTTGTTGTTGTTGCTGCGACTGTTGCTGTTGCAGGCTGGCAGCGCTCACAGCTGCGATTAAGAATATCGTGAACTGAAAAAAAGTCAAACATGTAAAAAATATACCAAACGAAATTTTTTAGTTCTGTTTACTACCTTCAACGCCATCGCACCGATGGTTGATGGTGTTTGGATTTCTAATAATGTGTTAGAACCAAGCTGCGATCAAACTGATACCATTTGCTGAGATGTGTAGCCCTTTTATACTGCTTATCATTTCGTTCTAGATGACTTCTTGGTCTATGACGAGATGTAAGACACTCGGTAAGATGACACTGGGCGTGAGTGAAGTGTTTTTTTTTTAAAGCTGTCTCTAGGTAGCTGCAAGTATCATGATTGATATCAGATTTCTTAAACAACCTTTCCATTGCCTTGAACATAGCTTAGCTCTTCTAACGATAGACTGTGGTTTACCGATATGGAGGGCTTAGTTTTCACTCACTTACTCATAATGTAATACTACCTGCTTAGTATCACATACATCTGTACATGTGCATCAAGAACAGCCGGCAGAAAGGTTTTGTAACTCAAAGCTCTTCCCAAAAGGTACAATTTGTTAAACTATTAAGAGTTTGCAATATGTGTACATACACTATACTTTTACCGAGTTTGCATAAAAATCTAGTAATATTCGCATACATAGGGAAAAAGCCATTTAAGACATAAAATATGAAGCGTAACGAAGTAAAAGTGAACCAAAATTGAAAGAGTAATCATGATCGGTCATGAACCCGCTTGACATTTCGATCGTAGCCGAATCGTAGCGCGAGTCAGAAAAGAGAAATGTAGTACACTATATGGAAAACAATTCGGTGGCCTGTACGAATCATGAACAGTTCTGTGGACCATAAAGTAAGATTGGCTGATTTTGAATTGCCAAATATTGCATCAGCTTGAACCAAGGAGTTGAGTTGGATTAAACGGTATTTTGGATGGGAGGCGAAGTTAATTGTACCTTGTCTACACGTAAGATGCGCAGTATGCATTCACACATGGTGGAGAACGGATCGCGCAAAAGATGCAAACAAATACAGTGCGTGTTGGAGATGGGAAATAAGTTAAGTGCTTAATATTATTCTGATAAGAGAAATGTTAGGGAAATGTACGTGTTAGAAGATTGTCAGAAGGTGTGGTTTTATGGTGCAAGTTATGTGAAATATTAGTGATTAATGTAAGATGAAGGAGAGTGTAAAATACAATAATCATACTGTGTATGGTTTAAATAATATATCCTATTGTAACAATGATAATGGCGATTGGATAAACATACATACAAGAGTACGTAGCAGTAAGTATTATTCGCGATGACTGAAGCGCTATGACCCTATGGATTAACTGTTATGGTGATGAGTTTGGCGATGTATGACCAACAAAAAGCAAGAAACGAATAAGCTTCACAATCTGGATGGACATTTTTAAAACCTATTTAAACGATTCTTTGTCAGTTTTCGGAGATAGAAAAAGGTCATTCTTTTTTAAGTAAAATATCAATCAACGGGAATGATTTCACTCTTAATAAATCGAAATGTTTGGCAAAGTTGTAGAAGTTTAAATACGATCCTAATACAACATAAAGGTTGACTCTTTATTTGCATTTTTCAAGCGTCGCTATTCGATTGTGTGATTAAAATAAATCTTGCGAACATGTGAAATTCCGGCGTATCATCGGAGATCGTCGATAATCACATACTGCATTGTTTTTTTCTTTCTTAGCAAACTCTCCATGTGTTATATTGACCTGGTTATTCAGGTGTGCTGCATTTTTGTGTGTTTCACTTTGGTACTAAACTCTAGTCAATAAGTCGGCCTATACGCTGTGAGTGTGAGGCATGGACCACAATATCCCTCTTTACAATACTTGAAGAATTTCTAGCAGGGCACATAGGTAGTAATTTGGGAAAATGAGATTCGTTCCGATAGGACACGATTATATTGGTATACATTTTTTAAAAATAATTTCATGTTGTCTAGCTTGAAAAGAATTTGCTACAAGCAAAAAACCTTTTCTTCTGCTAGGCATAAATGACCTATTTGTTGCTGTCGCCCTTATGAGAGCCCAATCGTATTACATGTAAAATAAGCTCTTGCTGCTAGGAGATGTCACAAGATTTTAATAGGCATATTTTACCATTTACTAATGGGAAGCACATTTTAAATGTTACCACAATTTTCAGTAGTATACCCCTTCCGTAACTGCAAACATAATATTTGAAACATAGAGTGACAAGATATTGCATCAGAATATCTAATTCATCTCTTCTTCTTTGGCGTAACAACCTATGTGGTCATGACGGCCTATATAAGCTTACGAGACGTATTTCTTCCACGCAGCCGGATAGTCGCTCTTGCTGCGGGGCGACGGTCCGAACGGGATTAAAAAAACGTTGGACCTTGTGAGATGTCTACAACGTTACCACTCGACCACCAATGGCCCCGATCTAATTTCTCACAGAATATTAAAAAAACGTAGATGCAATGTGCAGTATCTTAAAAAATCGAACAATTATCCTTTTAATTAGAGTTTTTTATTTTTTTTATCCTTATTTAAAACACTTAATACTTCATTGCGAGTCAAAATTGTAGCCTAATTATGGTAATGCGACTGATATTTGTGCTGCTGGGGCTGCGGGGCCTGATATCCCTTGATTGGCTCACGGTGCACCTCGGCGATGAATCCGCTCTTACCCTCAACGTGATACGTGACGGTACGCTTGTGGCCATCGGCATCGATCAGGTAGTACTCGCCCTGAGTAGAGTCGTCCTTACGAGCCTCCTTCTGTCCGTGAACATCACCGGT
>KB696771.1:0-32047 GCA_000349165.1 Anopheles christyi | reverse complement strand
CACTAATATCGTTCTACTACAGTATTTCTACGTTGCAACTATTACCAAATACTATCTACTCATTCGAGGTGTTTTTGATACTTCTGAGATTATTTAATAACTTCCAACATAAAAACTATTTATTAAATAATATGAATTTGCAATTAGATTAAACTGGATAGAAGAGTTTAATCTAATTGCATCTGACTGCAGGAGTTTGCAGTCAGCACATCAGCGAGGTAGAAAAAAATAGGTTAAAATTCTGCAAACGCGATCGGTCAGCAAATGCGTACAACACCGCGTAGCTATGCACATAGAGTCGGTCAAAATAACGAAAAAGAACTAGGAACTAGACTCAGAATCAGAATCGGTCAGCATAAATGTAATATAAAATTCAAAGCTCGAGCGAAATAAAGTTACATTCAAAAACGATAACAGTACACATATTTCAAGGTCCTTTAAGATATGAATTGTGATGATATGAACCTGAAAACTGATGATTAACAAAAAACCATAAAAATATCGAAAACTATACCTTAAAAATTCTTAAGCTGGTTCGTTGTCATATTATTTTCTATTTGGTTATGTCGCGAATTAGAAGAATTGGTCATTTGTCAAATAAAATAATTTATCATTGGCTTCAAAACAAACACTGGTTACAAACAATAAGGAAAATACTCTACCATAAAAACTTTGAAAATAAAATAAATAAATAATACTCCTCGTAAACTCGTCAAATTAACTATACAAAAAAGTCCGCATAGTTTTTAAACTTCAACTGAAGTCTATTTTGTTTCCTGTTGTAAGCATTAGCCATTTGTATCAGGGGGTCCTTGGATCCAAAAATTGCTGATCTGAATTCAGTATAAAAACGTAAACTGGCACTAACACGCAAATGGATGAAATAGACAAGTAATGGTTGAAAACCACTGCTCTATAGTAAAAACAGCCACTATTATGATATGAATAAGTCTAGTAGCCTTGCATAAGAGCAAAAATATTAAACCATAACAAAAACATTCCAAAACGATAATTTTGAGATTGTAAAAATCATTATTTTTTATTGCTTTCAATTAAACTTAAAGTGAATCATATTCCCACCAGGATGTCAACTCATTTTTAGAAGCGGCGTGCAGGCGGATCGGTAGGTGGAACCATAGTCTGCTCCATGGTCGTTTCAGCTGGAATTGTAGTTCCTTCTGTCGTCGTAGTAGGAACGGTTGCCATATTCTTACGCTTCACCATCATACGACTCTTCTTAAGACTGTAGTTTGCTCCGCGGAAAGTCTCCCAGAACATACCGGTGGTGCCACCAGACAGACCCTTCAGGTAAAGACCGTTCAAATTGCTGTAAAAATAAGAGGAAATTCCCCAAAACAAACATGTTATATATGAGCTACTACTGACATTACATGCCGATGCACACTTACCTCTTTCCGCAATCAGTGTACCACCAGGCACCGCGGTTCGAGACAGCACAGTTGCTTTCGCTGTTGTCCAGATCAAGATCGTATGCGCTGAACAGCACACCAATCACGTCTCCGTACGAGTCACCGGCCGAGCCGAAGTATCCGTCCAGCTTGGTAATCGGGTAGAAGTCGTTACCGCTACCAATGGCGAAGTTTTCGTAGCGCGCGGTAGAAATGTTCTTTTCGAAGTCCTCCAAAACGATGTACAGCTCGTATTCGCCGGAATTAGTCATATTGTGGATGCGATCCAGACCCAGCCAGTAATCACCACCATCGAATTCACCGAAACCGGCTCTGTAGTCGCTGTAGCCACGGTAGAAATCGGTCGAACCGTCCTGACGATTTTGGATGACGGTGTATGCTCCCGGCAGGAAGTCTAACACGCAAACTACCTTGGTAGGCTCGGAGAATGCATCCTGCACCAAGTAGGTACCAGTCTGGGTGATACGCGTATCATCACAAGACGTGTAGACGATGTCGTCCTCGGGTGCCGGTGGTGTGTATTCTCCATGGCGTCCTTCCAGATCCAGAATGGATTCGGTAAGGAATGTTTTTGTCACCAGGCCCTGCTGGTTGATGGTAAGATCTCTGTATCATAGACAATAAATAAATTTAACAAATAAACATTATTTATAAGAGCAAGTTACACATCGCGAATAAGATGTTTCCATACCTGATCGACTGCATGATCGATGCCAGGGCAATCGAAGAGTTAAAGAGTTGTTCGTTGATGTCCTGGCTAGTCTCCGACGTTTGCCCAACATACCAAGACACACTCTTGACATTCTTCTTCATGTCCTGCAGCTCGCTGTACACAGCACCGTACTTGTTGCGCAGATTCAGGATGAGTCTAAGCAGATTCGACTCTACTTTCTTTAGCTTGCCCACAATCTCGTGGCAGCCACATTTATCGATATCACTGCCACCTTGCGGCGGAGCGTTGGTGGGTGGCGGTGGCTTGACACCGTACTTTGGGGCGATGGCGTTGGTGTCGGCGTAGCCCAGGCTCGCCATGCAGCCTACTGCTAAAACAAGCACGATCAACTTCATCTTGCGAACGCTTCCTAGTGTGCACTGACAGCCGAGTAGCGAAATCGCTGTCTTAAATACTCTTCGGTCGTGGTCAGCAGATGGGTACGACGGGACTGGGATACGATCCCGTTAGAAGACGAGTGGGCTAGAAGATCTCCTGTGGGGCGAATAGGTGGGAAACGGAAAGAGAGTTGCCTAATTTGCGATTCTTTCAATCTTCTTTTGGTCATTATTGTTTCATCTTCTATTTTCGTATGTCTATTCTTATGTTACAGATATAAACGGAATAGCTCTATGAATATGATTATATATCAAGACCATTGTCAACTGTGAACCAAAGTTCAAAATATTTTTTTTGCTAAACATAAGAAAATGTATGTGTACATTTGAATGATATTCTAATTAAAAGTTTACTAATGGTTAGCTGTGAGGTTCAAAACAAAAAATAATCTTATCGCAACGAAACTAAATCGCTTACCACCAAGCGATTGACCGATTGATTGTTAATACGTGTATGCAGATTACTCAGCGATCGATTATTGACCTTATTTCATGTCGCCAATAATTCCATTGTTTTTTCAGCAAAGCTTCATCGCTCATCGCTTAACTCTCTGCCCTGGTTTTGCTATAGAGCATGCATCATTTTTTACAAAATTATTCCGTTAATAAATAATCTTATACTCATCAAATCTTATATTTATCAAAATAGCTCTATCTTAAGCATATCAGTATTATTATGGATCTAGAACCCTAAAAGTCCGATTAATAAAGCACCGCAAAGCACTTTTTGCTATTTATTAGTTCATGAAAAAAGAATTTTTACATTCTTTCTGATATATTCTACAAAACTTAAAAACCATTTTTACAACACAACACAACGATACAAAACAAAAAATCAAGAATAGACTTAGAAAATTTCTACACTTTTACATTTTCTTTATTTGTTAATGGAACTCATTAAATTTATAATAATAATACTCATTATACAAAAGCAAAGTCTGAAATAAATAAAAAGTTTAACTCTATGTTGAGGTTTTTAAGAATATTGCTCTTAACTCTGCATTCTATCTACGCCAATGCCAAATTTTTTGCGCTAAATAGGGCGCAAAATATACCGTTAGCTTGAATATTCGCTAACTTGTCACTCGCGTCCTGGAGAGTTGGCGAAATTATAAGCCCCTAAAAAACTACATGCATATCGTTATCTTGCTAACGAAAACTAAATAGCAAACTTCTTGATATTGTGCCCGATGTTCCCATTAATCTGAATGTCACTGACCGCGTAGAATTCGTACCTCAGGTAGAAAGGTACATTAAAATAGAAATACAAAAAAAAAACTTTTGCGTTTGGCTTGTCTCATAAGTTGATGGTCCCATAAGGTGCTAACCAGTTATCTCTTGCGAGAAGGCTTTTTTTACCATTCGAGCCCAGCTCAGCATGCAACGGATGATATCGAACTGGTTGATTTGCACTACTGTTTTGTATGTTCTCGGGTTTGAGTGTCTTTTTTCATTTTGGTTTTTATTCTACATATTGAATCGATTTTAGGGCGACTGAAATCAAACACCAGGCACCATTCCATGCTAAAACGAGTTTTTTTTTTATTTTGTCCCAGTAGATTTGATCTGCGAACGCGATCCCCTCTAGAACCAGTTCCTGCTCTAGCCAGATTAAGCGTCATCATAGAGGACATTTGCATATTTTGGGAAGAAATGGGCCAATTTCTGTGCCTTCGTCGCTCAGCTGGGCGCGCTAATGAACAGACCGAACGCTAGGGCTGGGGACACACCACGGGACATTGGAAGAAGTGAACAGATGAACTAGTGGGTTGCGGCAGGTTTAGCGGCATTCGGCAAAGATTTTGGCGAAGGAAATTAGCTGGCATACGCTTTCTTTCTGCCTGCCTATTTCTTTTTTTGATTTCTAGCAGCTATCGTAATAAATTATCAGCTGATGGTTTTTGGTTGCCTGGAGTCGATAAACCCTCGGGTTCTGTGTGGTGGTGAACGTTTTGGTGGTGGTGTGTTTTGAAGATGTTTCGCAAGTAACGGTACCAGCTGATCTGCGAAAGAGACGTTGAACTGTCAAGCTTTGCTATAAATTGAACTGGCTGGTGGTCAGACTGTATCAGTTCCGTCTGGAGTCTTGTTTCGTAGAGACGTAGAGCAGTATGAGAAAGTTCTTCCTAGTTTTAACGCTGGCGCTGGCGCTAGCTAGTGCCGAAACGACCGAGGACAAGGAAGATAAGGTCCCGGAAGAGATCATCGAGGAGATCAAGGCGAGCGACGACAAGCCAGCCGACGATGATGACGATCTACGCGGCTACGGCTACTACAATGTAGTGCACGGACCACATGGTCATGCTGGCGACTCCAACGAGCATGATTACCGTCCACCAAACTATGCTCCGTCCAAGATCGGTTACGGAGGTGGTGGCTACGATGGCGGATACGGTGGTGGCTATGGAGGTTCGTATCCTACCCGTCCTCCACCACGCCCAGACCCGGAGTACGACTTCCCCAAGCCGAAGCCTCCACCGAAATGCAACTGCAAGGATATCATCGACCAAATCGATGATCTGGATGAGAAGATCATCAAATCGCTGCTGGATCTGGAGATCAAGGCCGACGGCATCCAAAGTGACGTTGGACACATCCACAAGGAGACAGAGAAGGTTGCATTCGTGTCGTCCCAGACGCAGCTCATCGCAAATGCTGTCGACAACCAGCTGAATATCGTCCGCCAGAACCTTACCATCATCCAATCTGATGTCGAGTAAGTATTGTAGAACACACAGTGACAGTCGTTAATAAGGCTTTTCAATAACATTTCCATTTATCTCTTGCCATCGCCAGGGAATTGACTCAGTTCCAGCAAAACATCCCTGATAGAACTTACCTCACCGAGGCACTGTTCGGACTTAAGTGCAGCTATGGACGCAAGAACAAGCCACAGGATGACAGGGTTTACGCTTCTTGCGAGGATCCCAACATCAAGAAAACGGGCAGCTACTGGATTAAGGCTAACTTCTATAAGCCAGTAAAGGTGATCTGTATGCTGGACTATGGCGGCCGATGGATGGTCATCCAGAACCGTTTCGATGGCAGCGTTGACTTCTACCGTCCGTGGAGGGAGTACAAGTACGGATTCGGCAACAACGAAGGTGGCGAGTACTGGCTTGGACTGGACCGTATTCACCAGTTCACCAAGAACGGTGCTGCCCAGCTCCTGATCGTGCTGGAAGACTTCGAAAAGAACGTTACCTACGCCAGGTACGATCAGTTTGCAATCGCCGATGAGAACGACCAGTACAAGATCCTGAAGCTGAAGAGCTTCATCGGTGGTGCCGGCGACTCGTTTGAGGCTGAGGGCATGCGCTTCTCCACCTACGATTACGACAACGACAAGTTCGATCAGAACTGCGCTGCCATCACTCACGGTGCCTGGTGGTACAAGTCTTGCGGTGACAGGTACGTACAGCGCGTGTACTGATTGTGCGATTATGTTGATGCTTACGAACACATCTTTTTCCCCCACAGCAATCTCAACGGTCTCTACCTGAACGGACCAACTCTGGAGAAGACCGGTATCTACTGGAACTCTTTCCGCGGATACAACTACAGTCTGAAGAAGACCCGAATGATGATCCGACAACGGGATGGACCGGGCTACTGAACGCGGCAAACTTGACTCTTTTTAGTTATAGTAAACAACAAGCAAACACAAATGGTTCAATAAAGTTTGACACGTTTTTGGACAAATGCGCCTTGCTTTATTTTTGTATAAATGGGAACTGGTTTTGGATTCTGGTACACTGTATAAAATGAAGCACTGAGAGGAAACGACTTCTCAGATTAAATGCCAACGATATGTCACATACATCAGTTTCAATCAGTCAAGCGTCGTTTCGATATCGATTCTGAATATTTTTTTAGGATTTATCCGATCCGTTGTCAGAGAAGGCCTTTCGCTGATGTGTTAAATAAATAAATTGTCAAAAATAGTGTTTTTTTGCTTAAATTATTTGTTTTTCGAAATACAAGGACCATGCTAATCCGTATTGCCATCATTTAATTGTTTAATTTTAATTTTAATAATACAAGGTTTCAGTATTGCAGCAACAGTTCGATATGATTTACTGTAATTCAATAACTAATCCAGCAATTTATTTATTTTATACCCGCTAATCAACCGTTCTTGAGATTTTAAAAATATTACTTCATTTAATTACATTTTATAATAAGAAATGGAAACTAATTTAATAATGTATAATGTGATCCCAAGTCTTATAAAAACAAAAATAACACAACGCCATTTCCAATACATGTGTTGTTATATCGACACTTTCGGGCGCCTAACGGTACAAAATCCCAACAAAAGTTTATATGAAATATGAAAAAAAATTGTAGAAACATGTTTTATTAAATGGGTGAAATGTGACAAAAAGCGAAGGAACGAAATGTTTTAACGTTGTTTAAGATAAAGTAACGTGTTTTAACACATCGTTTTAATATAACATCTTAAACACTAATTAGCTTATCAATCTGTCTTTCACCAAAAACAAAATCTCTTCGGAAGACGTAGCATCGACATAACTACATTATTCAACGTAGCAGGAATATGTTTCTCTAAAACAATATTAAATATGCTAATATTCCACAGTTCGTATTTTTCTTATAATGCTTAGCTTTCCGTGAGTTGTTATGCTTTTAATAAGTTTTTCAGCCAATTAACCTGCCAGCAAGTAGCAACCCATATACGACGTGTTAGTGCGGCTACTGCAGGTATTACCATAAGCAACGAAATGTGATTTATTTCACTCAATTTGTCCATCGAACAAATCGGTATTCTTACATCTGTGATACACTTGTCCTTCTTGTTCTCCCGTGAATTCGATTGTTCTGTAGTGTCTTGTGGCATGGTTTGACGCGCTCGTTGGTTCACGCTCTCCTTCTGTTCCCAACAGAGAACATTGAAATAGTTCATTCATAAAACCACGTAAAGGTGATCCACCGTCATCCAGCGACGCTACCTGAAGAGGAAAAGCTAACCATAATCTTCATTCCCTCCCTTCGCTGGCACTATTGCCGGCTGGCGTTGGTTCCGGCGTGTACGAATGATATATTTGTTTTTGACGGGATTCGTTTCCGCCGCAAGTGGTCACAATTCAATAAACAAGGGCTTAGGAGGGAAGAATTGAATAATCTAGTCGGACGTATTCTGCATAGTTCTGACTCTGTTTGTTATTTATGTTCTTTTATTCAGTACAGGTTAGCTTTGATGCTCGATAATGATGAGCCAGCTAGCTTCCGAATTGGGAAAAGCAAAAAAAAAAGCAGAACGAGACAACATCGTGATGTGTGTTTCGTTTCACGGATTTCTTAGATCAAGCTTAAGGAACATGTAGAAAATGATCAATGTCAATGCAATGAGACCAGCTCCTCAAGATAATCGCAGAACAGTCGACAACAAAGTACGAACCATGGAAACTACAGATACTGCGGTTGAAATTAATCATGATGTATGAGCCTGCAATGATGATGCTGTTGTAGCTCCTTCTGCTGTAGTCTGATCTTGTGCGTCCGATTGTGACTCTGTCCCTATGGGCTACCGATTTGATTTACTTTTTCATTCACCTTACGGGAGCAAGTGTAGTGACAAATCACCTCCCGCACGGGGTCGGCGGATGACGGTTGACAGGCCAATCGGGCGCATTGCCGTACACAGTGGCCGAAAGTCACCGAATGATTCGGTTTTTGTTGTTGTATTTGGACAAGCTTAATCCCACCAAGATCCATATTGTATATTGTGTATCATGTTTTGACACACGCTCCCACTGAGGGATGAATGTCTCGCGGGATGGTATGGGATGACAGACTTTACACCTGAGCAAACAATTGTTTGGATAAAAACGCAACAGTAAAACTAAAGTATTGACACTTTTTGTAATTTTTATTTTTCAAATATCTCGATGACCTTTGGCATAAAACATGGATGAACTAAAGATGAATAATTGACTTCAATATTTAAAATCAGCTTGATATCACAATTTCTTTGCCATAGTTGTAAAGATGAATATAAATTTAAGTAAAAGCTGTACCAAATAAACAAACGCAATGGAATACTTAATAGATTATGTATTATAAATGAGATACACAAATTCAGTTATTCATAATTGATTATTACAATCGAGTCGAATACCATTTGATCAAATTTAATTGTACAAGCCATTATAATTTGTATAGTCGCGAACGGTGAAGTTTGATATGATTACCATTAAGTGTTACTCTATTTTGTTCAATTTAATGCAGAACCATGTTGGAAATGCTTTTACATATTCAATAAAGTTTGGTGCTACAGTCTAGGAAAAAAAAATTATATCAAAAAGATCGTCACGCGTAGAACTATTTATTCGTATTATTTAAGAAAATATACATTATTTGTTTTATAAACACCCTATTGTTGTGCTCTATTAAATCATTAACAATGTTTTAGTTTGTAATCTCAAATGATTTAAATAAATCGGCGCAATATCAATTCAGAATATTTTTGTAATCTCATACTCTGACACTGTGTCAGAAAGCCAAAATTAAAAGAAATATACAATAAATTCAACGAGTACTATTTGATGTTACCTGTTATTGAATTCAAGCATATCATGACCGTGTTCTAAGAAAACTTCGGGTGATTATAACGTTCTAGAGGCATATTGAATATTATATGCTACATATGATCAGCATTGGCCACTGACCACACACGCGGCCCATGCTAGATCCGATTGATTGATTAAAAATTACCAACGAAAGCAATTTTTAGACTAAAAATACAATAACAGAGTTCTTTTTTCAAGCATCATTTTTCTTTCCTTTGTGAATGTGAACAATACAAACATTTTTGTTCATTTCACTATAGTGATGTTCCTCAAGATAAGGTTGGTTAACGATATTATGATTAATTGTTTACTGATCATTTAGTTAGCTCAGTCGTTTGCTGTCAACGAAATAACGTTTTTTTCAATTATTTGTAGATGATATCATAAGTAACTGTATTAAAACCTATTTACAGATGAAATATTGTACACAAATATAATTCTTAGTGGTTTATAGTCTGAATTAAACTTTTTAAACATGTTTTGATGATTATTGCTAATGATGTCAATAAACATTATTGTAATTTTATGAGACATTAGAAAAGTGAAAGAAGACTTGACGTACGATTTTTAAGAATTCTGCTTATTGGCGTGAACGACCTATGCGACAATCCCTTATACAGGCTAACTGGGTTTTTTTTAAATCTTATCATTATAGTTGGTCCTAGCTTCCAGAAACCAGCACGTCCACCAAGGGTCGCCAACATTTTCTGTGCGCTGTTTCTATATTACGTTAAGGGTCGTATTGTAACCATTAGCGAATGAGTGAATGTCAAAAGCGAACGAGTGAGTTGATTTGAAAAAAAAAAATCATACGGATCTATCAATCCGAAAACATGTTGTTTATCTTTCTAGGACAGTCAGTGACAGCTTATACAAAAACGGATACAAATGATGCTGTATGATACTTTATCATACATAAATTTTGACCATGCATCATAATTGCATCATCATACAATTGAATGATAGAATGGATTATAATACGAATTATTTTCGTAAAACGGCGATGATTGAGTTAGTAAGAAAGAGATATCAAAAGATTTCATCACTTCTGCAGTGAAATAATTCCCAGCCTGTGAAATATTTCATAAGCTTTTTGGAAGCTCCACCAAAGCATTAGATCTGTTATACCAGTGTTATACTTGAACGATAACTTTTTCGAATTCAATAACACTCAACGTATCCTACAGCTACAGCTACCGGTGTACCAATTTTTCTACCGACTCTAACGCTGTAAATTCATCATCAAGTAAATGAACTTTTTGATGTTGACCATTATATTTGAAACAGTTTTGCTGAAGCAGAATGCAAACGCCTGTTAATACTCTCAGTTTTGCAAAATCTAAATTTTCTTTATATTTACACAATTAGGTTATGGCAACGCTGTAACACTTTTTACCTGCTCAGCTGTTCAAACAGCTAGACGGTCCAGCTACTTTGCAACATTCGTGGTACAGCAACGATATTTTCAGTACACATTGACGATTCGTTTCAGAATGTGGTTGACTGCTGCGCTGCTACTATTGTCTTCCATCCATGGTGGGATCGCTTCAACATGCGACTTTCCACAATCGCTGTGTTTTGATTCCGAGTCTGCGTTAGCAAACCTAACGTTGCTAGAAATAGCTCTCAGCGGTATCGGTACAGCACCTTCTGTCTCCACCAAGCCGGATGATTTGATCACACTGATCAATCAAATAACCAGCAAGCTGAAGGAAACTGAGGGATTTGTACCCAGCAGCTACAAAACATGTGCCGATGTGCCTGCCGGCTCTCCGTCTGGAGTGTATCAGCTCAGGGGCGAATTCGCAACCTCGCTGAGTGCATACTGTGACATGAACTATTCAGGTGGTGGCTGGCTAGTGTTACAAAACCGGTTCAACGGACTGACCAACTTTTATAGACCTTGGAGTGAATATCAGAACGGCTTCGGTGATTTGAAGAACGGTGGTGAGTTCTGGTGGGGTCTTAATAATCTGTACCGTATGACAAACTTGGCACCACACGAGCTCGCCATTATTCTGCAGGATTTTGATGGTAATGTAGTTGAAGCGAGATACACTGCGTTTCAGATCGGCGACGAATCCGAACTGTATCGTTTAAACGTGCTTGGAACATACAACGGAACGGCGGGAGATTCCCTTAGTCGACATCTTTATATGCAGTTTACTACAACCGATAGAGATAATGACAAGTACCCGGCTAACTGTGCCGTACAACATACTGGTGCATGGTGGTACAAAGATTGCGCTGACAGGTAAATGATCAACTTCCGATATCAAAATAAGATCCTCGCTAACGCTTTACTATCATATTCTCTTGTCTTTTAGCAACCTTAACGGTCAATATCTTGGCGGTCCCACCAATCAGTACGGAAAGGGGATGTCATGGAAATCCTTTAGAGAACTAGCTTACTCTCTTAAGACTTCCAAAATGATGATTCGTCGATTACCGTAGGCTATTTGGTGTAAAAAGATCCTTTGGGGGAATGAATAAAAAAGGAAAACAAACAAAACCTTGTTCTTTGGAAGATGTAATTGGAATAGGTTTAACTAACCCTGTTTGAATGAGCTGGCACTTAGTTTTACTGATAGTAAGATTGTTATTCTAACGTATTGTCTGGCTAATCGGGAAACGATTTAAATTCGTAGAACCTGGTGCATCTCATCAAATTTGCCAAATGTAATGGATTTTAACGTCATCACAACTAGAGTTTATTTAGTCTAGAAAATACTCATCAACATGTTATTAAGTAAGCATCGTTCAGAATAAACCTAAATAATACGTTTAAAAAAACCGGTATAAACATAAGCATAAACATGAAAAAAAGCGTATTTTAGGATTCGATTTTCATTCGGACAGATTCCTTTCATTTATTGCTATTGATCATTTGTGACTTGATCTTTAGCAACCTATGCACGCTTTTTACGAATAAGCATAATGGAACTTTTCAGCGATTGAAAATTTCCTTTGAAAGCTGCCCACACCATCGATGTCTTCGAAATTGTCGTAGGAGTCGGTCCATTATAAAATCCGTTAAGATTGCTGCAAAATGATAAACAATATTGAAAGATGCCGATCAATTAAATTCACTCCAGTATCGTACGCACCTGTTACCACATCCGTTGAACCACCATCCTCCTCGCCACACGTCAGCACAGTTGATCAATGAAGAATCAGTATCTCGATCGAAGGTAGAGAATGTCTGACTAATGGATGTATTCATAGAGTCTCCGACGATACTATTATACCCACTAAGCGTAGTTAATCTAAATCCGTCTGAGGCTGGACCAACCTTGAACGATGTGTATCGAACCGAAGCTGTAGTACCATCGAACGCGTCCATCAGGATCAATAATTCGTACTGCGCCAGCGAGGTTATTCTATTGAGACGAGTTAGACCAATCCAAAACTCCTGCTCGGGATGGCCGAAACCATTCTGATACTCGTTAAAGCTTCGCGTGAAGTTAGTTCGACCATTCGTTCGACGCTGTATCACAGTCCAGCCGCCTCCGAGCACTTCCGTTTGGCAGAAATATTGGGTTGGTACATCATTTCCGTCTCGCACGCGATACAATCCCGAAGGGCCAGTCACATCATCACAGGATTGGTAGATCGTAGCCAGCTGCAACAGCTCCTGAAGGCTTCCTTTGACGCCTAGCAACGGATCCCCAGCAGTTGTTTGATTTGATATGGTTTTGGTGAGGGCAGCAATGGCGTCGGCAATACCTGCATACCCGGCACAGGCTTCACGCGGTTCACTTAGCAACGAAAACGATCCTTCACACAGTCGTGTACCTAACGCTACGAGTAACAGCGACACAATCAACGTCATCTTGGCGCAATATCGCTCGTTCGACTAATTGGCCTTTACGGCTTAGCGCACTGGCTCTACGATTGAGGACATAAAACAGATACCAGCGCATGGTGAATGTGTATGAGATAAACAACATTCAGGGTATGATCGTTCCAAACATATGGCAGATGTTTGAACAATTTGAATGAACTAAAACAACTTTCAAAATCGCCAACTAGATCATTTTCGCCAACCCACCCACCCCAATCACATTATCGTAAAGTACAGATAACATTATTAGAGGTTATTTATGTAAGTTACTCTGACCTAAATTGTTCATAGAACTAATTAGCATGTTTTGTAGTTGTAATTGAAGGTTCATCGAGTTTTGGGCTATTGAAATTGTTTTGACCACATAACTTAAGTTTGCAAACCACACAATTCTATAATTCTTCACTAGACTAGATGCTATCAGTATCTAGACTAGAATCTAGATAGTATCAGATCATTCACTGTTTGGGAACCAACCCTTGTCCGGTTGGTTCCCACAGGAGTGGGAACGTGTCTGATCTTTAGTTGAATTTCTTAGATGATTTGATTTCTTTCAGATCCTTACATAATAGCGAATTCAATAATATTCTGCGGCCGTAATTTTTCCTTTTTGACGTAACATTCCAAGCGTTCATAACCGCCTTATACATAATACGTGCATACTATGTTTATTTTACCTCGCGTCTGAACGGTCAATAGTCCTTGCTGCGGAGGGACTGTTTGGATACAAATATAACTCGTTCGGCATGGTAGAATCCGGTGCGTTTATCGAATATTCCACCGGGCCAAAATGCATGCTTTCCGTCAGAAATTATTGTTTAGTAATAGCGTTTGTTCATCTTCATGTTCGTTACCTCAACAAACGTAGTAGATGAACTAATAGACTTAACTCTCTGTGACTTATTTTGTTACCCATTGTAGGATAGTTTACCACCAATAGCAGCAGTCCGGTGTATGAGAGACTCAGTCCAATCGAGAATTCAACCCAGAACGAGCATGTTGATAGGTCGATTGACTAGACGACTGTACCACGGATCGGGGAATTGTGCATCAACCAAATATATTTGATCAAATATGTAATTAAATTACTTTTTCGATGTTCAACATCCTCAAAGATATTTTCGATAGAATCCTGTAGCCTATTAGTACGCTGTAACAATGCATTTATACCTTTTTCATACAAAAATTGCACAGCAATAACCTATTTATTGTTAATAACAACATATGATAAAACACACTCTGTCCATGGCAGTAAAGTCTCAATTAAATTTGCCAAAGACGACAACGATTCATTAAATTCAAATCATACAGTAATTGTTTAGTTGCAACACAATAACATGAGCATGATAACATTATGAAAATTCTACTGGCTTTCAATTTATTAAACCCTCAATCTATCCACAAACCTCTGCTATCGTTTAGAGCGTATGCTTAAATGAGCATTTTAATCGATTATGTGTTCAATTTGTTTATCAAACAACTGAATGGAAATTGTAAAGACAAAGCAATTGACAAACACGCAAAACATTTTACCCTTCTTTTCCTAGCAATGCATGCTGAAGATACTCTAGCATTTGTATTGTGACACTGTCACAGTGAGGAAGCTAACGTAATGGCCTCTACTCGTGTGTTGGCATGTGTTTTTGTGCCACTATTTGCACTTGCTATCGATACGTCGGCGGTATCTAGTTTCACAAAAGAACTGAAAGAAGTTAAACTATACTTCTTCTCGCCGTGGGTAGTGCTTTCCTTAAGATGCTGGCTTCCATGTGACTAACGTGGTTCATGTTTCTCTTCTCCACGGCACAGCAAGCTGAAGCAAGAGATGGATGTGGAATCGTTCGAGCCCCCTCCTGAACTTGATCTAGGCCGACAGTTGAAGGTTCTAATCCATGGCTGGAACGCTGATCGTAACCACGTATCGATACTACCGATTCGTACTGCATACTTGGTACAGGACGCTCAAAACCTACTGGTGGCCGATTGGTCACCCGTTGCCGTACTGCTCTATCCGACCGCTCGTGATCTAGTACTGCCGGTGGCGAACCGTCTTGGTAGCATTCTGGCACGGTTCATCAAACGGGTAGGCATCGACCCCAGCCAGGTGCACATCATTGGCCATAGTCTCGGCGCGCATATCGCTGGCAACGTGGGACGACACATGGACGGAAAACTACGCCGAGTGACAGCCCTAGATCCGGCCGGGCCACTGTTTGCTCTTGATTCGAAAGATGCCGTTGGACCCGATAATGCCCAGTTCGTCGATGTGATCCATACGGATGGGCTGACACTGGGTGAAAATGTTGTGCGAGGAAATGCCGACTTTTTCCCGAACAGTGGCACACCGCCACAGCCCGGTTGCGAAACACTGGACGTTTTCACGCTGCGTACAGTATCCCGGACATCCGGCTCTAGTCGTTTAGTGTACTTGTGCGGGTTCGGTCCGTCTAACGCTTTGTTTCGTTCACACAGATAGCTGCAGTCACGCGCGGTCCACCGGATTCTTTGCGGAATCGATTCTGTTACCGTACAGCTTCATATCGTGCGCATGTAGTCGGGAGGAAATTTCGCGAAAGGACGATATCTGTTTGCCGGACGTTCGTGAAACATCCTTGCGTGAGTGTGTTCCGATGGGAGAAGCGCTTGGACCAAGGTAACAGGGTGAAAACAAAAAAATCTTTAAAAGCAAATTTTATCTTCCAGTACATAAGGAATAAAATGGAGTGAAGCAACTATAATGGAGAAATGCAGAAAATATATGAGCACTTATTTTTATGTTGCCTAAATGTGGTTTACCTTTTTTGTACTTACAGTGCCCGTGGAACATTTTTCACTCGCACATCGCGTGTACCCCCCTTTGGACTCGGCAATCATACGATGGGGGGTCAAGCATCTAACAGACACTAGTGGCACCAGTGACACGTGCCTCCCAAACGCTCAGATGCTTCATTTCGTTGGACCATCGTGTAACCAGAGACACGCATACACATACGAACACACACACACAAACTGGTATCTCGTGTTTGTACCAAGAACGCTGTCAACGTTAAACCACCCAAGCCTTGGCTAATGCTTGGAATAGAAACACATTAACTTCCCCCCGAGCTAATGGAAGTATTATATGCATGTCAGGTTATTTTCCAACCTTAACAAGGCATAATGTTGTCAATTTGTCTCATCAATGAACCCTAGCATGGAAGAACTGTTTTCGACTGCCATCATCGTTGTTGACGAGGCTTCAGAAAAACCGTCGCTTGTGCTTTAGAGTTTTTTTTAAACAATGATTTCAAAATCTTCTATTGTGCGTCTTTAAAACAAGCGCTTATCTGTATAAAAAAATAACAAAAAAATACTTAAATAAAAATACTAATACTAATAAAACCTTCATATTATACACCATAAACCGTTGAGAATATTCCATTCATTCGTTTTCATATCATAGATCGTATCAAATCAGAATCGGGCACTTACCATGTCAAGTTGATGTAACATATCATGCCACGTCGTGTTAAACTGCCTTGTTCAAATTTGAATTTCCTGTCGTGAATATATTTTTTTCTGTTGAAATTTCTAGTTTCCCACCGGTAAAAAGCCCCACGTGCAATGCTGTTTCTCTGTGCCAATTGTTTTACAATTTAGCCGTACAATTACCCTCTTATCCGGTTTTTTTTCTCTCGACGATTGCGTTTGCTCAAACGATACCGAATACGATAAAACAACTCAAACGACAGCCAAACACATGCATTGCCATGAGAACAATCATCTCAACAACCAAGCGTCTGGGAAAAGCAAATCAGATAGAAATATTCTGTTCCCGGAATTTTAATGCGATCGCTATGCAAAAATGTATACATGGCCCCTTTAAGTGAAGTGTGCTGCTGGAAATGATCCGGTAATACCATTAGGATAAGAGAAGTAAAACAGTAAGTTAAATTTGCCCACGAATTGAACCAACGTTACCAACGTTTTTTTTCGTTTCCTGAACCGTCATTTCATTTCGGACCATTTACCCTTCAGGATGTATAGAGCTTTTGTGTTTCAGTAAAAAGTATAGTTCACACTCTATTTATTCCATTCGATACCATGTTCACACAGAAAGCGACACAGTTCATCTCTTACAAATGGCGAAATACAGCTTCCACCCACTAAACGTAGGAGATACAGGAGATTTCCCGGTTTATTCATCGCGCCTATCTGTTGCACAAATATTGATCCCTTCGGAGCGATGCAGATAATACTTTCACGGGCATGCAAACACTGTCTTGAGGTGAAGATTGTACTGTACTTCATTTAATTATTTCCTCACCTAAAACACTTATCACGATATAAAATATACTGCTTTTTAATACTTTTTCCCTCTGATTTTCACATTTGGAATAAAAGTTAGTTAGAAACCGTTTTTCATTTGTCTCTCCCTAGTTAGGTTTTACATCATTCGAAGCTGTGCGACTGTTCGAAGACTCAGGGAAGGTTCATAACTGGAGTGTCGGCATAATCCTTCCACAGTATCGTTTCCGCTGTACGGTTCGTTGTGGTGGTGGTGGTGGTGGAGAGCATCGGTGTGCTGGTACGTCTCAGTGCTAAGTTGCCGTATGCTCGCAAAAGTTCTGTAAAATAAATTAAACATGAACATTTATAGCAGCACTTGTGCTATCAAACAATTACGCAATGCTAAGGCAAACAGATTGGAGCGGCTGACTTATAAGCTTCCTAGGGATAGCTTTTCCTAACACACCAATTACTTATTCCTATACCCTGAGGATTGTTAGCACCTAATCTTACATGTACATAGTTGCAGTTTCCTGCACTACGCAGTATGCGTAATCGGTAGTAAAATAATTGTTCTCATCGCTGGTAGGATGGAGCAGTGGCCTTTCTATGTATTCCCATTCAACGTGAATATTACGACTACACTAAAGCCATGCACAATAGCATCAAACGACAAACAAATTAGCTCGCACTAGCAACAGCTTATGAAAATGCGTACCCTTTGCTACATAATACCTGATTGAGTACCGCAACCGCTGATCGGTTCCTGGTTCACCCGGCTCTTGCGGCGTCTGCGGAACATTTCTATCACAGCTTTCCTGGTAAGATGAAATTAGAAAACGCAAAACAGAAGACATAAATAAATCTCACCGGTTCCATCAAATTAGTGTTTTATCGTTACATACCTAAAGTTTTGCCCACTGATACAGTAAAGAATAAAGTTGATGCCAAAGTTGGTGATGAAAAAGAGATAGCAATAATACTGCACCAGAATGGTTAGATACGAATGACCCGTCTGCAGAAGAACAAGAGAAACATAAAGTCACGTCGTGTGAGAAAACATCATCGTGTGAGATTTTTCTCAATTAATAACTGTCACCACGGAGGCACTATGAATGGGCACATTTCTCAACAAAGAATCTTCGGCGCGTACGTGGGCTTCTTCGCCGCCGGCGCTACTCACCTCCACGAATGCACGGACACGCATGACGTAGCTCGGCAGATTGAGACAAACAAACACCGAGGACACGATGAGCAGCATTTTGGTGACCTTCATCTGCGAGTGCAGCATCCGGTTTTCTCCTGCAGCACAAGTCAGCAACGATGGTATCGGTGTCAAAGAGTAGAAAAAAGGGTATAAAAAGGTATGTTAATGAAGAACTGGACCGTAAGACCGGGCCAACGGTCAATGTAAGCAATGCTTCCTATGTTTTATACTCATGCTAGATCGCCGCAGAATACCGTTGCGACCATTGGGATGGGTGGAAAAGTATTGGAAGCTCAGCTGCCGCCGGATTTCTAAATTCGATGGTTTCCTGTGCATGGAAAGCAAACGAAGTACGAAAACGTATGAATAAAACCGACAATATGCAAACTGCAAATGCAATGACTTCCGTGTCATTTGGTAGGAATTAAATAGGCTGGGGAGGGCAGGGTGGTAATGAAGGGTGGTGCATGCTCATTCGTTACCTTTTCGGCAGGGTCATGTTACGGCGCAGTCCGGCAAAACGCCACACGGTGAAGCTGGTGACCGAGTTCAGGACGACAATTATGGTGAACGGTACGACAAACACGATCACCGTATCGATGTAGTTGAAAATTTCCATTTGCGACTGGTTGAAAACAAGAAGCAATATATAATTGTCAGCTTATTACATGCATCAAGCGATAGGTAGTGGATAGTGGGAGGTGGCCTGAGAAATGCGCATCGAATTTGAAATTAATTAAATACGTGGTTGATCAAGGATTGTTTTTGCAAACAGATTTATAGCATTTATCTGTTCCAAAGTGTAGCATTTCCTATAACAAGCCTGATGTTAGGCAGCGTGTTAACAGGCATGAAGTGGATTTGTATAATAATGTAATTTAATACGTAGTTTTGAATTAAATGAATTTATTTATAATAGCGACGCAATGATTGACCGCTTTGAAGCGCTTTTCGTAGAAATGGTCTCTTAAACCATTTCTAAATTTCATTCTCATTGGCTTGGTTGTATCGATATGCCGTCTTAAATATATAAAGTAAAATACCTCCAAATAAAAATATGTTCAATTACAGTGGTTGAAAATGCTTATACTGATAAGAACTTATAATAGTTTAAACATTTCATGCTCTCTATACATTCCGCGGACCGTTAAGACATTTCCGGGTTTTGTGGCATCCTCAATGAAAAATTTATATCGATACTATTTCACTACAGCGATTTTTTTGGGCAATGATCGCTAAACAAAATATCTCATTAATTGCATGAATATGTAACAGGCAGTACAACGCAAATATTTCAAATATGCCATATCAAAATTAAACTGGTGAAACCGAACCAATTTGCTAAGCTAGAAGAAAAGTAATTAGCCCATTAAGAAAATTGTGCACAAGCATCGCTTATACAGCCTATTTTTAATAGTATATTTTTAATCCTTTTACTGCGCCACCAAAAAAAAGAACTTTCAATCTGCGATGCATAAGAGCAACCGGCAGCCTGACAATAGTAAGGAGAAGAAAAAAACGCTCTCCTCAATTCTTTATTTCTTTTACGCTTCTTCTTCCTAGTTGGAACAACAACCATTGCTGGTCAAGGTCTACTAAGCCACTAATGTGGTTGGCTTTCTGTTACTTGTTGTACCCAAAGCATCATAGTCAGTCCTGCTTAAGGGGGGGCAGCATCAGAAGTCCGAATGGGATTTTAACAACATCGGGCCTCGTAAGAGGCCTACGCCGTTATCCCTCAACTACCGGGTCGCCCCATTTCTATTACTATATGTAGAAAAACTAAGAGCTGAACTTATGGTCAAACAATCCCTAGTTCAAGACGTATCCAACTGACAATGAAAACTATCACTGAGAGAGAGTGACTAGAGCAAATGTTGGATTTTATGAAGTTGTTAACTCGCAGCCAGTTGCCGTCACCGCAACTAACGTCGAATTCTTCTAATTCGTGTTGGCCTAATCTATCTATGCGTTCATGGGGACCATGCGGTCATAGAGACCTCTGTTGTAAGATCTACTAGACTCCATTTTCACTCCTAGATTAGACGGATAAGTTAGTCCCTTGCTACGGGGGACACAGTCCGGATGAGAATTGAACAGGAGATATATTAGACCATTGAGCTGCAACGTAGGCTATGTAGCATAAATACAGATTTGAAAGCCAAGTATACATTGATATAGCTGTGCAGGTTTTCAGAAACCACTGCGTAAAAGAGCTCCCGAGAATTCGAGGAACTGGAAAACTAGATGATCAATATAATTAATGAGTATTATAGAATATACTTAGAACTTAACTTTATTTACGCACGTGACATTTGTCTGCTTTGGCGAATTAATCTTTATTTTCTTATGATTCTTATTCTTAGGAGTTTTATGGAACTCGAAAATAGATCAATATAAACTTGTTGTTCTCATTATTTAAATGCGGTCTAAAAAGGTCGGTAGTCCTTATTGCTCATAAGAAATATGTTTGCTCAATAAATGGGTCAAGTAGGGTGAAGTAATCATTTCTCAAGTTGGTGTACCATCGATCAATAGATTCATGGAGTTTTTATTCCCATTTGGACCATCAAATGGAGCAAAAACTTGTTTAATTGTCTGCTTTTAAATTGTAATTTGACACCCTGAGAGATTATTTATAATTTGACATAAACAAGATCACAAGGAATAAAAAAATACCAAGCAAATCGAAAACCATTGCAATCAAACCCACTTGAATGACTGAGCGACGAGAATTATTTAAATATCAATTTTGCCAGCAAGCGTTTTAATCCCAAGCTTGGGATTGTTGAAACATGAGGATCATTTCATGAGAAGGGTCACAGGTGCCCTTTTATGCTTTGGTGTTAAATCAAAGCCTCGATCAGAGCAGTGCATTTGTTTCACGATTTATGTTCAATTTACCTACTAGCCGGGAATTCCGACATTCTAATGGTTGAGCTTTCAACTCCTGCAAAGTCAGACGTGGTTTAATTCTCATCCCTTCTAAAAGAACTCAAGATAAAATATAATAATAAGAAAAAAAACACATTTTTTACATCCCTGACAAAAGCAGCACGACTCCGAAAACTCTAGTAAGTATAATTTTTAAAATGTCTTTTGTTATTTTCGTTATTTATTTGGAAAATTGTTTGCCACAAGGACTAACAATAATGTTTATTACTGAATAACGTTTCCTAACCATAAACTAATGAGTAAACGGTGTAAACGATGGTTGCTGGCCAGGAAGAGAGACAAAACTGACTTTACTTTTTAATAATTGTTATGTTAAAAAAAAGTATTGTCTTGTAGTTAAAATACCTATATTTTCATCAGGTTAAAACGGAATAAGTTAAAACTCGTTGAAGATTCAATAACGGGTAAGAAGGTTTTTACCCAACACTCATCACTGAGCATGATACTGAACAAAAAATGTCAGTACTGCTCAAATGTTTTGACTATTGCCCATTTTTAACTATGATACAAGAGTTAGTGAATATGTGCTAGCCTTTGTGCTAGTGTGCTATAAGACACACTGTACAATTCAACACTGTAAGTGATTAAAACACTCATTTTATATTAAACTTCATAATTTAAACTCATGTTAAGATTAATTTGACCTCTTTAATAATCTCTTATCAAGGTAGCATTTAACATCAAAGGGCCATTACATAGAATAAGCTATACAAAATCATCTCTGCTTAGGTGAAAAGTCATAAGAACATGCAATTAATTATCTTTATTGTCACGAAACATTCCAAAATCTTAGCTTCCTCGGTTTTACTTCAAACTTCACTTGAATACTATTGGATGCGTTACTTTCTACCATTTTCTATTAAAATTATATTTTTTTACCGTCATCATTCTTCGTCGTATCGTTCGTACGAATACTTCATAAACTTTAATTTTATTTTCCGCTAGTTTCCAATAATTTTTAATAATATTTCCACAAAATAATGCAAAAATATGAATAGCTAACGGACACCCATTCGAACGTCGTAGACAATCGAAAAGAATTTGTAACCTTTGGTCGGTCGCATAATTGATCTCTGGAGCAATGAATTATTTATTGCTTTTTAAATCCATACCTCCAGTGCCTAGGGCTTCAAAAAAATATTTGTACTTTACAAAATTGGACCGGCTTGCCGAGCGTCAAGTACGCGTTGCTATGGATACTCAAAACTGAAAATCCGCTTCCACTCCTGAGTGGTTTCCGTTCGATGATAAACCACTCAAATCTGCTCGCTGGTTCGCAATGCAGAAGAGCAATGGCTCCTACGCATCTTCGCACTTGGTAGCTGGCCACTTCCGCCTTCAAGTGCCGGCATGGCCAGTACACGCGGAAGATTATCCAATTATAATCAGTTTTCCAACACATAATAAGGGAAGACCTGACAGTAAATCATTTTGGCAATTTCTGCACTCATTCCCATCCGGTCTAGGAATGTGTTTTTTATGTTTTGTTTTTAACAGTCCGAGCTCTCTCATGATGCTACTTACTGGTGAAACATTAATGTTGACCGAACGAAGAATTTTAAAAAGTGAAAGTTTTTACCCATCGACCTAAAGCGGGTTTTCCGAAGGCGAAATTATATTATGATACTTTTTACTTTACCATCTTTTTTGAAGGATCATTTTCAGCTGCTGCGAAATGATTTTCGGAAAAAGGGAAATGTTTTAGCAGGTTAAGTCCTGTTTCCGTTGCTTTTGTTTCAAAACGCATGTCTGTTTTTGTGCTGGTGGCTTATTAGAATCTGTAGTATTTTTTATTGTAGATGAAAAATATGTAAATGCATAATAAAATAAATGCCACATGTTTCTGCTCTTGGCCAATCGAACACAAATGCATCTATGTTGCCACAGTTTGTTTGAATCATTAACTTAATTTACCGCTTTTACAGACGACTGTACAAATGTTTCTACAATCAACATTTCTGACAAACCTTGTTAACATGAAAAACTCAATTTCTGTGGCTAGGTTCTTTCATGCCAGAAACGATCAGTTGCCATTCCTTTAATATGCAAATATGTTTTTTTCATTTATCTATTTAAATGAATAAACTGTTTCACTCCACTTTGGTTCGCTGTAAAATAAGCGGCTTAGTAAAAAAACACCCTACTTGGACAGCAATGAAAATGCAGAACTTACTTCTTTCACTTCGTTTTGCCACTGCTACCGATGCTGCCAGTGGGTTCAGAAAGACGGCGGTGATGTTTCTGTTTGTCTTTCATATTCACAGATCACAACTAGCGGCGTGAATTCGTCCGAGCAGCAAGCCGACACACTGTGTTATGCCAGCAACACTCGCGACATGATCTAATATTGTGCTAGAGTGTGTTTATGTGTGCGTGTCTAGGTTGACAATTTCTTGTTTGCTGGTGGCACAGAAAAACAAGTTTTCCTGCCGCATTTGTACTGAATAAAATAATGTGCTTCAAGGTAGGATTTGGTGTGACATTGGCGCTATCACGAAGGAGATAACATAGAATTGTTGTTATATTTATTGACTTTACATAAATTAATGTTTTGACAATGATATTTAAATATTGGATTTCTAAACGAAATCCCAAGCATTACTCTTAAGCTACAGAAGTGTCAATTGTTCTTTTTCAAAAACGGTCAACTACCAATTGTCATCGTATCCGATATTTAATCGATTCTATGCTGGATATCAATCGGTAACCCATTAATGGTAGCATCCTGCCATTTTTAATGGACAACAACTGCCGAAGGCTAAACAGGCGAATGACCACCCTCTAGCCTTTGTCTGCATGAAAATGCTCCCGAAGCGATCAAACTTTAATTGTCATTTAATTCCGTTAACAGCTCATGCTCAAGGGGAGCGGTTATATTGCTTTAAACATTCATCTAACACGATGCGATGCTATCTTTACGCCGGGCACAAGCCGATCCATCGGATAAATGGATACCGAAATCAATCGCCCGTGGGTTACATTATCTTTCTGGGGCGGTTGTCACTTTCCGGTCACACTTGTTAATCCGCTGACTGACGAGCGGGGAGCTTTTACAGACTTTGCAAAACTGTACTTCTTGTGGGCGGTTTTTTTCCAGCGGTATTCTTGGAAGCGACAAAATTGTTGCCACAACGATGCCTTCCGCTCGACAAAAAGATTAATGTTTATTCAATAGCTTAATGCTTTCGGGTCCATTTATAGAGCACACAAAGCGATGCTACTTTGGTGTATTGTGAATTGCTGCTGTTCGAGTTGATACATTTTTTCCGCCATTTGTTACCGTCTCAGCAATGTCGTGTAACGTGCTCAGATTGAACATTTTACAATTTCAAATTGAAGATCGAAATATGGCAAGACATTTGTGTCATTCCTTATACTTCTTTTCCAAGACATTTTTTTTGTTACATACCGTGTACTCCTTTCGCATATCGCAGATGGTGACATTGCTGCGCTCGGAGTATTGCGTGCCGGCGTAGAAGATGTATGGTACGCTGTGCACACTACCAACCATCGTGAGGCAGGCGATGATAGTTTTAGCCCGCCGGACCGTACACCAGCTTTGGCGCTTCAGCGGATACCGCACGACGATGAACCGTTCGAACGTGAAGGCCACCACGTACCAAACGGACAGGAAGCTGCTTACCCCGCTCGTGTACGTAAACAGCTGGCAGTACGGTTCGCGGGTGTAGATATGCACCTGAAAGAAGCTAAGCCAGGTAACAAACAGTCCAACCAGGTAGCACGTGTCACTAATGCCGAGCGCTGCCAGATAGTACGAGGAGGACAGCTTCTTCAGCTTCGTGTTGAAGAATACCAGCACTGATAGTATGTTCCCGATGCTGCCGACCACCACCAGCAGTGGCATGTAGTAGAAGTTGAGAAAGTTGCCAATCAGTTCCATCACCACCTCTGTTTCGGTCAAATTTAGGGCCGCACCGTCCGCCTCCATTGCAACGCGAGCATCCGCCAGCGGAGGCTGTACGGTGCTGGCGTTAAGCATGGTTCTTCGCGTCACTCGCAATCGTCACTAAACGAGAACAGTCCTGCTCAAACACACGCCCACACACGCACCTCGGACGGGGAGTGTTGTAGTATTAGTAGTAGCACTTGCATCCGCTGCATTCCGGAACCGATCGACCGCACTACCCTGCCTAGTGGTGTTGTTACTGGACGCCAGCACGATCGCGCACAGTCGCCCGAGAGGATGATAATGATCAGTTCGACTTCCACCGCGCAACCGTTTAGCAGGATCACATGCTCACTCACGAACGGGCGTGTTTGCTGCCAAATTCGAGCCCGGGTTATCAGCAACTGAAGCGCACCATCCTATCCGAATGTGTTAAATGGATAATAGATTCACACTCACGTTCGGCAGCGACTTCTTCACTTGGATAAGGCAAGATAGCCAAATGAACACTGGAACAGTGGAAGGGAGCATTCGAACGATAAGTGCGCATAGTCCGAGGTCATCCCTTCTACCTGATTTCCTTACCAAAGTTCATCCGAAGCTCATGCGCATTTCAATGGTCCGAAGGAACGAAGTAAAAACAGATTCACTCAGATTACAAAATCACTCACATTGATTAAGTTCTATCATGCTGAAGACAGTTGTGCTTTGCCAGTAGAACATGAGCATGTACTTGCTCGTTTTTCTGGCGCACCGCAATCGTTCGCGATTACGAACGCAATGTTGCAGCTAGGAAGCAGTCAAGCTTTCAGAACAAGCCGCATTCCACTTTGAAATACTTCCATTCAATTATGTTTCATTATTTGGCAACATTCAGCACCATTGTCTTATGTGTTAAAGAGCATCAAAAAGAGTTCTAAAGGATATAAGGTTATTTTTGAAAACGATTTTCTTTTATGCCTTAATTTCGCTGTGTTATCCTCTGCAGAGCTATGTATCTGCCATTGTACAAAAGTATTGGATGGGGAACGAATTTATAATAAATGAAATATGGCAGTGGGCAGAAAGCTTTCTCAAATAATTCTTTTCATCGACTTCACTTGGTTGCACAAATGTTTTGTGTTATCAAAGTCTTTGTAATCTTTTTTTTTGTTTTTAGGTCGGTAAAAGAGCTTTTGACCAAACTCTATCTCATTACAAACGAAGCGAATAATGCAAAACTTTCTACGGAACTTTTTTTTGTGAAATCTCTCCTGATAACTGTTCTCTGGAACACATGGAGATATTTTTAGGAATTCATGTTTTTCACATCTGCATCTTTATTATCGCACCGTCAATCTGATTACAGTAATGGTTCAGACGCCCAATGCACCCGTCAAGATATTGGGGGAAGCCTTTTTTAAGTGAAGTCACGACCTTGTTTTGGTTTTGAACTTTTCTGACAAAATCGTACACATTTGATGTTTTTTTGTTACATTCATGCTTTAAGATCTTAACTTTGTTTTGTTATTAAGCTGATTACTTGTTGATTCTTCGTTCGAAACCAGTACCAATTCCAGCAGTTGAAGAAGACATATAAAACTTATTCCAACAGAAAATACAGTTGATATATTCCGTTTTATGTATAATGCATAAACACCTTGACATTTTACAATATAGCAGCCCCATGCAAAAGAGCTTTGCAAATACTATTTAATTCATAAGCAGGATGTATTATGATTTATTTGATTGATCAGCTCACAAAATAATGAATATAGGTAATAAAAAAACTATCAAACATAACTATCGTGTTTTGTCAATGATATCATTGACCAAAGTATTGATTAGTTTTAACAAAATTATCTTTAAAATCAATTCACTGTCTGCGAAACATTAGTCATATACTTCTTGTCTAATACTTCGATCAATGGGATGGCTCCTGCAAGACCGGACGGGATTGGTTTTCATCCCTACCGTCTCCCGGTAGCAAGGAGTGACTATCCAGTTGCGTGATACACAAATAAATCTAGTTATTTGTTTAGCTAGCTTGTATAGATCCAGCTTGCATAAGAAGGCATTACCAAGAAGGTCGTAACGAAACGACGAAGAAGATATTTTAAAACACATCACGTCTAAAACAAAGAGACAAAAAAAAACCATGAGGTCCAAAACCTACATTGTTTTACAAACAACAACAGCAACGTCACTTCCTTGTCATTTTGCAATCATAAAAGCTTTTCTGATTTTACTCTCACTGCAGATTATTTAAGACGAAATAATTTTTTTGGTTTCTGATTACATGGATGGAATCATAAAAGTAACAAAACAACAATACAATACACTTCTGAGTTCTGTATATCAGGAACATCACATTCAAGCAATCTACTAAACAATATGTCAGTAAAATAAAATAACAATATTAAAAATTAATGTTTAGTCAGCCCAGTTTTAGAGAAAATGTTCCAAATATTGTTAAATAAGGCTTTTTAACATCAACATCATACAACTGATTCTGTTAATAATGCTTTGGGTGTGCTTGTAATTGCAATTCTTTTTCAAGTATTCTTCAAGTACAACTATCATCATCAGCATCAATGGACATTATCGATTTGAAATTGTTGTGAGCATGCAAAGTACACTTCACCAGAAAGGTGGTTGCCACCGAGGAAGCACCGGCCAGGATGATCAGATCCTAATAGATCAGAAAAATGACCAGAAACGAGATGAAATAGATCAGAATGGAGAATTGTTTCCATTGTTCGAATATCCCTGAGCATGGTTGGAAACTCGGCGAAATTCTGCAAATCGCATTGTAACAATGATGTTCAGATGATGCTTGCTTACTACACATAGGGGCCTTTTTTCGAAAAAGAGTACATTTAGAAATAAATCCGTCACTTTTCATGGTATTTTGCACATATCTGCTGTTTACTGCGGAAATTCAATGGTTTTATTTTTCGAATTCGCGAATGCGAAATATAAATGCAATAATTGTTGCATCCATTAAACTTATACATGAACATTTTACGGCTATGGGAAAAAATACACTTTTACGATAAAACATGTATTATTAACATGGGGAATATGAATATATTTTAATCCAAAGTAATTATCTAAACAGTAATTCAAATCAAAAGAATGTTTGTTTACTTAAAAGCTGAAAAATCACTTATTTTAAATCGTGTATTTTACATGTATCAAAAGTACAATATTCTAGATAGGGAAATGGACAACAAGGAACTATAATACTCAAGTCAAAACCATTGTGGTTTAACGTTATGTAGGGCTTCCTTTAACACAGTAATTCGAGAAGAATACAATAA
This sequence comes from Anopheles christyi, assembly GCA_000349165.1. Taxonomy (NCBI): domain Eukaryota; kingdom Metazoa; phylum Arthropoda; class Insecta; order Diptera; family Culicidae; genus Anopheles; species Anopheles christyi. The sequence goes on along the minus strand of KB696771.1, from coordinate 3,430 downwards.
CAGTAATTCTACAAAAAGAGAGACAAAATTACGCTAACGAGGCAGAAACAATTACTAAAAAATGTTTTAAAAAGTCTCCGCATATTTTGTTTTACCAATTACTAATCCAATTTCTTGATTTTATTTTGCACAAGAATCTGTATCACTTCCATTACTTAACATCTGTGAAAGAACCAAACAAACATCATTTTTACAAAGATAACCAAAAAGCTTATTCATTAAAAATGTAAAATTTAAACTAACATAATTATTTTAAAAAATGATCAACATTTTACCTATTTAAATATAAAAATATAACAATCAATGAACATTTTTTAAAAACTTTTAAACGCTTGTTTGGACAAATAAAGTGATTTTAGTATGAATGCCGAATCAACTCTTATAACTATTATTAGTCATCTTATTTTATCCCCCATTCTCATATCCTACCTGTGGTGAATGCTCACGGTTTTCGGATATTATCATGTACATTTAACTGTTTTAAGAGTAAAACCTTCCATTGAACGTGTAAAAAAAATATGGCTGTATATTTTGCCGCCTTCAGCAAGCATCACTATTTACACAATTTGTAATGTGCCACTTAGCACTTAAACCTTAAACAACTTTCCAACGGAAAGCGTCCGCTCGCATGGGCCACACTTAAAATATCACCACATCACCAGGACGACTGTCTCGTCCTGCACTATTACGCATATTTAATGAGCTTAGCTTTGCTAAGACAACCACAGGAGACTACTACTTAATGAAGTTGGTAATTTCATAGTCGGCAAGCTCCCGCCACGTCGTCGCATCTGCGGTGTCCGCTATGGTGGTGTTACGCCGCATCTTGGAGCCGTTGGAGCGTAAGACAAACTCTGTCACAGACCAAAAACAACGCATTATCAAATCATAACTCGAACAGAAGGACGCTTTTCAGTGAATATGTGAGTGCGTTACCTGTAACCTGTGTACCGGAGGTATGCTCAAGATTTATTTGCCGCTGGCTACGCTTCTGAAACATACCAAAAATCGCTTTCCTGTGAATGGGTTGAATGAAAGATAGTTAAGACATTCAGCCGGCCGGAACATGACAGCTGCACAACGCAAACACACATACGTTCCATCGTACAACTTACCGAAAGTTTTGCCCACTAACGCAGTACAGAATGAAGTTGATGCCGAAGTTCGTCATGAAGAACAGTTGACAGCAGTTCTGCACCAGATAGATGTTTATGTTAGTTTGTTCCGTCTGTGGAGAGTGATAAGTGAGAGAACTATAGGAATCACATCCAAATCAACATTTGTAATATCTAGATTACGATTAATCTAAGTTCCGGCGAGTTCGAAGAAATCAAAGTTCAATTTAACGCTTTGGAGTTATAAGAAACGATGGCTTTTGCCATAGCTTGATAACTAATTAGCGCGACCGAATATTTATCAGTCATACCAGTATGTGTTGAAACTGGTGCAAAATACATGCCAATTTGGTACTTCCATAAGTTGATAGAAAAAAGTCGATGAACTACCGTAAAGCACATCACAAGCCACAGGATTGTTGTTCTTGTCCGTGGATAGTTTGCTTATGGTGAAAACTTTATGCCTCTTGGTTTGCATACATTCCACTTACCTCCAGGTAGATCTTAACGCGAACAATGTAGCTTGGAAGGTTCAAACAAACGAACACCGTTGAAACGATAAGCAGCATTTTGGTAACCTTGATTTGAGAATTCGCAACCCGGCTGCGACCTACGGAAGGGGAAAGATAAGAACGAAAACAAAAGTTTGTGTTACGACATTCGTAACTATGGTACCATTCTACCGAAGAGTTCTAGAAGAATGTGTGGCCCAACTATTTGAACGCCACTATCTAAACTGGACCCATTCGTCCGTACGTTCGGACACTGGGTACGTCCACGTGCACACATACCGGACGTACATTCCGCAACGGTATGACAACGGTCCGAGGACATACTTACTGTAAAGTTGTATCTGCTGGACGGGTACAGTGCCGTTGCCAAAGAGCTGGCTGTTCGATATGTTCAGCTGTCGCCGGGATTCGCGCACGTTTGCCCCGTAACTGTAACAACAAGGATATGGCGTGTCATTCGAGGTCCGCGTCCGGTTTGGAACGCTTTCACCCTGTCGGTCACATTCATAATGGAGCGATGGGTAATAATAGCAATCGTGTGCATACGTACGTACCTTCGCGGTATGGTCATCGTGCGTCTAATGCTGGCAAACTTCCATACCGTCAGTGCGGTGATCGTGTTGAGCACGACAATTATCGTAAACGGTACCACAAACACCAGTACGAAGTCGAGAAAGTTGAACATCGCTGCCTGATCCTGGAATGGAAATGAGGTGAGAGGGAGGCAAAAAAAACGGTTAAAGGACAATAAGACCATTGTTATGCATTGGATTATTTGCAACTAGTTATGAAAACGGTTAGTTATGTGTCCGAAAACTGAGGACAATGTTATTCATTTCAAGCAATTTTATTCATGCCAATGGAGATTTCACCAGCAACAATAATCGTTAGGTTAAGCAGAGAAAAATCATACAGTATAGCCTATGTCACGGTTCATCAACTTTCATTGGAAAATGCTTATAAGTTCATCGATAAAATAAATAAATAAATAAAAAATTACAAACAAATAATGTACACCACCGTTTTATTTTTATAATAAATCTTAAAATAAATTAAAACATTCAGCCAGTGTTCGAATACAATTAAAAAAAAAACTTATGTTTATTTTACAGTAAATGCTACTTTGAACTTGTTCTTTTTGATGTAATTGACATTTATATAAAAAAGAAGTGATACTCTAACACCTGGAGAAAAAATATATTATATTTATAATAAATGAACTCACAACTGGCAACCTGGCCATGTCTCGACGACGTGCTCATTCGTGAGCAGGCCACCAAAGAAGAAGAAGAAGAACTCACAACTGTCTCCAACTGCAATTATTTACTATTTTTGATCATTTTTAAAATGATTTGCGAACAAAACTTCTTCTTCTTCGTTACCTCAACAACGTAGTCGGTCAAGGCCTGCTGTGCCTAAGCCACTAAAAAGGGTTTTGCTTAAGTAAGTCCTGAGTATCGAGAGCAAGGTCCAATCAAGATTTGAACGCATGACGGGCATGTTTTTAGGTCGTATGGCTTCACAACTGTACCAAGGGACCGGCCTGAAAAGCCACTTCAATTGGCACTGAAAAACTTTCAAACTTAAGGAGTTTATTGTTCCTTCCTATTTCCATGATCCATCATTCTCAAATAAAATAAGCAAGTACTCCGTAGAGGCAGTATTCTGTATTTTTGTAAAATGAGAACTAAGCAGCAGCCGGTTTTTTAGGTAATTTAAGCAACAGTCAAAACTAGAAAAGTTTACAATCATTTTCAAATAGGTACCGATAAAGTATAACTATTCAAACAGCAAGAGATTAAA